>CAJVPT010003209.1:0-15740 GCA_910592055.1 Acaulospora colombiana
ATAATTATAGTTTTGTTAATTTTATTTATTTTTAATAATGCTAAAATAAATTCTATCTTTAGGAATTAAGATCCAATCGAAGATACCTGCACCATCCACATCATTTGCTGTTACCTCACATTTACAAAAGTTTACCAATGAACCAGAGAACTATATGCTAAGAGAGAACAAGTTGTGAGTATCTCAATTATATAATAAATTATTGAAGTATGAATCAGAATTGGTAGAAATGATATCTTTTTATGATCAAAATTCTGGGATCCAAAAAGCTGACTATATTAAAAATTTAATTGAATATTTGAATAAAATTGTGAATATCCATAAGAAATCAGGTACTGCAAAATTCAATGTTGCTAAAATAAAAGATATCCTATTGAGTCCAAATCGTTCTCAAGGTGATAATACCAAAGATAATATGGGAGAATCTTCATTTCCGAGTATTTTGAGTTTGAATCTCAATGATCAAATAATTCTCTTGAGGCATGTACCAAATATTTCTCAAGATCTTAGAGTCAAAAAATTTTTGAGAACAATCAATTTGGAGGAATCTGAATCCATAAAAAGGTAAATATTAATATTTTTGACTTTGATGGGTATATGCTACAAATCGATCCAGAAGATTAATATCTTTACCTATTATTCTGAAGTTTCATGAAGAATATCATTAAGATTTTTTTACAAATTTGAGCAAGTGTATAGTTATTTTAAAAAATAGGTCTCCAAATATGCCAGTCGAGAAAAAAGTACAAATACAGCTTCTCAAGTTTGAGCCCTTTTTATAGATAAAAATTCACTCCAGGATCTCTTGAATGTTGGTGATACGGGATCAAGCAAATTTAGAGTTCAACATATCCAAGGTGAAAAAAGAAAGAGAGGGAATCAAGCAATAATTTTAATTTAAATATTGATATTCCGGGATTTTTAGGAAGCATTTCTATATGAAAATTGTATACATTCATTATAGCTAGTTCTCATTTAATAGAATTATTGAACACTCTTAATAATAATTGAGTTTTATTTAATATTGTTGATAGTATGACAATAATGTAATTAGAAAATTTTCGAAATAATGAATGGGATACTTTTATTAAAGAAATTAAAAACTCTTAATTTTTTTTAAATTTGTATTATTTACAATTTTTTTTTTGTCACTGTATTATAATTATAAGTTCAGTTTGTTATTTTTAATAATAAAAAATAAATTTGATAATATATTTAAAAAAACCAAATTTGGTTTATGTTATACATTAAATAATACTATAAATAAATTATAATGGATAAAGATAAATTAACTAAGACCGAGTTCGGTCTATACTACACATTAATAAAAAAATTACCATTCAGTATATCCACCTTTTGCTTTAATAATATCGTTAATTCTTTTTGGTATTGTTTCAATTAACATAATACATTTTTCTAATTTAATATTGTTTCAAATATCTTGTAATTTATCCCATAAATCTTCTTTACTCATAATTTGTTCAGATGTATGTAATTGATATTTAACTTCACTTCAAAGATGCTTCATTAGATTAAAATTGGGTGACTGGGCAGGCCATTCAAGAACATTAATATTATTATTATCAATCTAGACTCTAGCAAGTTTTGAAGTATGTTTGGGACTGTTATCTTGTTAAAAGATAATATTATTTTTATTTATATTATATCATTTAAATGTTCCTTATAAATAGGATACTTTAGCTTCTAATACTTTTATAAAATAGAATATTATAATCTATTTCTATCTTTGTAACAAAATCTGAATCTGGCTTATGTTACCTTGCTAATTTTATATTTCTAAAATAACCTGATAATCTTGTTTCTAATAGATTTAATTTTTAAAAAATCAAGAATATAATTAAAAACAAAAAAAAAATATGTATTTTATAGATTGCTTTATTAAAGGAGCAATTGTTAAAACAGATAATTTCAAAGCAGGTATTGTTGTTATAAATACTAAAATTACAAGTAGGAGAAATATAATTGTTGGTCTGGTGCAAGCATCGTAATTATTAAAAATCGATAATATAGTAGATCAACATTACAAATATGGATGTAAATCTGATATGTGATTGGAAGCGATTGATTTATAAAAATAAAAAAAATTGCGATAGATTTATTGTGATTATTTTATTATTACTACTAAACAGTTCTTTCTACCAACCAGTGTAAGCAACACACTAGCTGCCCTTGTATTTTTACCGACTTGTTATAGCTTTTGCTTGACATATATACTTGTTTTTTTTTTTTTTTTTTACATTTTACCAACCATTTAATAGCCAGCTTTAACTTTACCGATTTCCAGTCTCTCAATTATCGATCCACAATTGTTCACAAGTTTTACATTCTATAGCCATAGGTAAGCAATGCTTTGTTTAACTGTACATGCTGCTGCTATTATTTATTTCTGCTAGTATTAACTGTAATTTCTGTTTTTGTTTCCCAGTTTTTCGACCTCAGCTGCAATCTATTACAAGCCTTAGTTAATACTATAAACAAGTAAGCAACATTTATTGATACTATAATGTCCTGCTATTACTTTATTGCTATCAGTATTGACATGGCACTATTCAGCATAGACCATGTCAATGAAAGTTGTAAAGTTGCAAAAAATCAATTCCTTTTTGCAAAGGATGAGTGGAGAAAATTTTTAAATTGACATGCCTTTTATACACTGTATCGATTAAGCATATTATGTGCCTCCAGTGGGCAACCCTGGACTAGTGCAGGTAGGTCCATGTTGATACAAGATAGTGCTTGCAAGTGTCAATATAACATCGATGTTGTCTTCAGTGAGAAACCCTGGACTAATAGCCTTTGCTGTGTCGGTACTGAGGCAGGAATAGTGCAGTAAGGGTGCCTTGTGCCTCCAGTGAGAAATCCTGGACTAGTACAAGCAAGCTTGTTGTCTAATACTGCTTGCAGGTGCCAGTCGATACCATTTGTTGCCAGTGGAAAACCCTGGGCCAGCATGTAGAATTTTATCAACAACAGGCTGTCAATTTTTGTTTTGCATTAGTAGAAACTGTATATATTAAGCTAATTTTAAATGTTTCAATTTAGAAACCTTTGTTGCTACCCTCCATTTTCTTGTATTACAAAAATATGATGACCCAATAAAATATGCTGCATTTTTAAATGAACCGATATACCACTTGCTGAATATTTGCCTGGCCATTTCTGATTCTAATATCTATACTTATCAACATGTAAATATAATAAAAAATACTTATATATATTTTCAAGTTTATTAACAATAAAACAATATCAGGTCAACTGGTGGAGTGATTTTTCGAGATTCTTGATTACTTGTGATAATGATTTGAAAAATGTTGCTGCTATTTTGAGGGTCAATATTGACAATGCAAAAAAATCCAAAAAAAAATCCATAAAAATTTTGTATGTTAAAATTTTTGCAATTTTTTTGTAACTGTATTATTAACTTAACTAAATTACAGATCAGGAAAAATTTATTGATTCAAAAGTATCTTGAGGAGATACATACAGTAAAAATGATATATCTTGACCCCCTCCCTGATTACGATAAAAAAAAAATAAAAGGAAAGTGGATATTCGAAAAAACAAACCCCTTGCCTTTCTATATACCTGCGATTGATGCTGCCTCCTGTCTTCCAATAATAATAAAAAAAAATTAAGAAATAATAGTTTATGATAGAGCCTCCAACAAGGTAATACTGGCTGTATACTGAAATCGTATTGGTCCTGATATACTTGAACTCATGAGAAGTATGATTATTGACATGTTTGTTTCACACTAACAAGTTGCCTGATCATCAGAAATCAAAGAATTGAATTAAGGTGTCTTAACAGTTGCAGAGTATATATTTAACTAAACTTAAGTTTTGAACTTTTAAAACTTTATTAATATTAATATTTGCAGATATCTTTTGACAAGAGAAAGTGGAATATTTACTCATGTGCATAACCTACCTGTTGAATTACGAGGGTCCGAAAGACAATATTTACAAGAAGAGAAAGTGTAGTGATGAATAGTTTTCTTTTCAACTATACCATACATATATTTCCAGAAGATGTGACCTCAAGTATACAAAAAAAAACAGAAGAATATGATTTACCCCGATTAGATGGCAATAAATATGGTGTTACTGACAAAGAAATTACAGTTTCTTTCAATAATAAAAAATATATTTAAACCATCCTTTAGGTCTATGTGAGGCCTATGTAACCTGGAGATATAGCAAATTTTTCCCACACCGACCATAATTTTTTGGACTATGCAATTGTAGCTACTTGTCTAAGAGAAATATGACCTGTTAACGATAAAGAATTTGCTTGCCATGAAGGGAATTTTAATGGAGGCAACTTTTATATAGTTAAATGGAAAATTAAAGTTAAAATGACAGGTATTTTTTAAATATTACAAATTTTTAAAAATTTAAGTTATTAATAAATTAAAATTGCCACAATTTTTTCTAGGAAATACTCTTTATTGCTGGTCAGAGAATAAATTGCATAGTACTACAGTATTACTAATGGAAGGTATAACTTGTGGATTGTTTCAAAATTTGGTCAAAAAAACAGTATCAATTATAAAAAAATAGAGAGGAGGTAAGGAAGAAGCATATTATATGGATTATTGACATAAGCAATTATCGACTGATTAATATGCTTTGCAAGTACTTGAAACATCGATAATAAAAAATAAAGAAAAAAACAATATAGAAAATCAAGTTATTTTAGAAAGTACTAGCTATAGAGGGAAGTATATTAATATAGAAGCAAGTGAATGGCCATGGGTTGTATAAATAAATTTATTTAAATTTAATAAAAGAAAAAATTTTTAAATTTAAAGTTAAAAAATATTTCCAAAAAGAAATATACTAGTTGAAATTTTTTTTATTAAAATAAAGCCAGGTTAATTTAAAAATATTTAATTTAATTTAATTAAATCAAAGCAATTATAGTTGAATATACTTTGAAATAGATTCAAAATGTACCAAATCTGTTTCAAATTGTTTTTACATCAAATCTGAATCAAATCAAATCCGATTCAAATTAGATCAGATCAAACTGTTATAGTTTTGAATCAGATTGAATCAGTTTAAAACAAATCAGATCCATACAGTATCTAATTCGTATTTATAAAAATCAGATTGAATCAAATCTAGTTAAAGTCTGATCTAATTTGATCTGTTGTGATCACTAATTTTAGCAATGCATCTATTGCACTATTCAATAAATTAAATTGAATTCTATAGTTCATAATCTACAATAAAATTCACATAAAACAACTATCCAAAAATTTCTAAAATTTGATGAAAATTCATATTTTGATATCAAATAATCTTTGAATATATTATTTATTTCTTCATTATTATCAACTTCAGATTTACCATTTTTAAAACTTGCATTATTCAATCTCAGATTTTGTTGATTGTTGTTTAATGATATAATTTGACTTGATGAAATATTTCAATTTCTGTGCTGAAATGTGAATTCTTTATTTGTTGAATATTTGCCTTTTGTTTTTCTATATTTATAGGAAAATTCTGTTCATAGATTAACAAGTGATCTATTGCATTTACTACAGTTGTAATTAATTTTACTTTTTTTGAATTTTTTCTTAAACTTTCATTAAATAAAGCTGAAATTGAATGCTTTCTTGATATTTTAAAAATTGATAAATAGTACATAAAATGGCAAAGTTGTGATTGATATATTAAATAGCTTTGAATTGTAATATAATATAAGTATAATATAAATCTGTGGATCAATAGCACAGTGGTAGTGCTCCCAGGTCACAATCACAAGATCCAGAGTTCAATACCACATGAGGACCAAGTGAAATTTAGCCACAAGGTAGTACAAAGGTCCCATCCCCCTATGATGATGATCAAGTGCTCCATAAGGCAATATGGAGAACCCGTTCACTTATCATGTCTATAGTAAGAATGACAAATCAACACAAGGCTCTATATAAGGCTAGCATAAGTGATACAAGTTCTCTACACACAACTGATCTCAGGTACATAACAGGAATGCAAAGAAGGATCCCACCCACTTATCACGACTATAACAAGACAAGATACATACAAGTTTTCATAACATGGTCAAAATAAGTAATATAAAGGTTCCAAGTAAAAGAACTGATCATTTCTAAAAATGGAAAGAAAAAGGATCCAATCACTCATATAATGATCAAGACATGCCCATAAATGTGACACAGAAGAAACAAAACAGGTCCCAACAATCAAACAATGGGGGATCATTGTCCTTCACATAGAACTGAACCTTAATCAAGTAACAAGATAGGTCCCAACACATGACAAGCCTCAGGAAAAAATTTAAAGCACTAATGGAGCCAATAGGATCCCATATAAAAAATCTCCAACACTGGTGGTGCTGAGTATCTTAGGTGAGTTCCTGACATATTGGTTTCCCCAATAACATGGGGATAGCAACAAGTCATTCGGTGGATCACGGTCCTAGGAAGTGCCGCTTCCGAATATAGAGGTAAAAATTTGGGAAAAGCGTTTCATTAAATTCGAAGTATAAGACTCCCCAAAAACCTTAGCTAAGTTAGAATTAAGAAATAGTCCTACACTAGATGGTCACATAGTTACCCCATTCTGGTTGGTTGAGATGTAAATAGATGTCCCTTGTACTATTCGTTGATCTGTAAATCCTTAGACAGTACAGATAATTACTCATTCCAGTTGTCCCTAGGATCAATCTTGACCCTAATAAAGTTTCAGAACTGGTGCAGGAATGAGCTAGCACTTTAAAAAATATATATATATATATATATATAAGTATAATATAATAAATAATATATAGTATAATATGATATGTAATTCCAAATTGTAATATAATATAATAAATAATAGTATAATATTTATATAATCCTAAATTGTATTAAAATAATATGAATAATTTTATTTAAATATTACTTTAATTTAATATTTTTTTTTTTATATCTAAAATATTTGAACAAAAAAAATCAACTAGATGTACTTTTTATAGAAAACAGACACCTTTATCTTCACAGTCTTCATAATCTTCCCTGCCATTACAAACTTCTTTTGCATTAACTGTATTAGAAGTAACAATAGTTCGTTCAGTAATATTTAGTGCCAAATTTTCAATTTCTATTATGATACTGAATTGCTTAGAAGAAGGTTATTTATGTATTGCCTGAAATATTGGCATCTGAAATTGCATAAATATCAATGCTGAAAGTTGAATTGTTACCTGAAACTTGAATCAAGAAGGATATTGAAAAAGGTTAGAATTAAATTATTGATAAATTATTAAAATTTACCTTTATTAATCCAATGATTTATTTAGAAAATGAAAAATTATATATATAGATCGAAAAACTAGAAAGAGAAAATACTGAATTTATAAGACAATTATATCTAATAAAATATATTAACAACAAGTTTTCCAAAGAATCAGAATAACAAAAAAATAAAATAAATGATTTAAAAAAAAAAATTGATTAGCTCAAATTTATGAAATCTGAACTTGATTCTATAGTTGTTATAGAATCTAGAGCAGCCAATATATCAAAATCTAAAAGTTTGTTGAGTTTAGAAAAGCACTGAAGAATTCAACTTAGGAGAAGTAGTAAAAAGACAAAACTGGTAAAACTAGTTATCGAAGATAAGCAAAATCAGATGAAGTGAGAGCAGAAATAAAGGACTTAATGAAAACTATTCCTAATGAATATAAACTGAAAGTAAATAAAGCTTTTTTGAGTAATATGAATAAAAAAATATTATAAAAGTTTATACCCAAATTAATAAAATCTATGGCCATACATTTTAAACCCTCATGAAAACAAATAAATGAATAGTTAAGTGCTTTACATTACTATTAGAGAAGAAGATATTAGAAGGTAAAAACTGAAAAACTGGAAGTAGACAATCATCACTTATATGCAAATAGTCAGTTAAATAAAGTAAGATTAATAATATTTTGAATTTATATTACCTTCAAGTATTAATTTTTAATGAATAATTAAGAAAAGGGCATGAATAATTAAAAGTACACAGTCACTTGTTGAATAAAGGTCAAAGAAAGTTGCCAAATATTGGGATGAATTAACTGATATAATTAAAGAAATAAAAGTGCATTTACCTAAAGAAAGTGAAACTGATCTGAGAAACTTCACTAAAAAAAGAATAAATATATATGATTACAGTTGATATTCTGATGAGATATTTTTCAATAAAATATTTTATACCAAATAATTATAATATTAATTATAATTACTTATAGTTAAAGAATTTGTTGAAATATTTGGATAAACATTTGAAATCAATTCAATTATTTTAGCTGACTTATAAACAATATTATAACAATTTATATTTTTATAATGTGACACCACCAGAAGACTTATCAAATTAGACATACAGTTTGGAAGAAATTTTGAAATATGAACAAGAAAAAGAGACAGGAAAAGAAAACAAATCAACAATTAAATCCAAAAGACAAAAAATTATCAAATATAAGGAATCATTAATGTATTTAGAGGGTAAGGAACAAACTGGAAAAAGTGTATGAATGGATGAAATTCAAGGGCAGTTAAAATAGAAGAAAAAAGCAAAAAATCTTGAAAAATATTTAATAAGATAAAATCAATTGAAGCTAGTTTTAAAAGAGTCAAGCTGAGATCTTTAAAGGAAAAAGAAAAGCAAGTGAAAAAGGAGGAAGAGAAAAATGATGAATAATTTAGTCAATTGATTTTGTAATTTTTTAATAAATTTCATAAAATTTGAATTTTTTGCTACAGTAATTTTTTTGTCAAATTTTTTGCTACAGTATCAATTTTTTGCTGAATTTTTTTCTGCAGTAATTTTTTTGTCAAATTTTTTGCTGCAGTAATTTTTTTGCCAAATTTTTGCTGCAGTATCAATTTTTTTGCTAAATTTTTTGCTACAATATCAATTTTTTTGCTGAATTTTTTACCACAGTATCAATTTTTTTGCTGAATTTTTTATTGTAGTATGCAAAAAAAATTTTTTGTTATAATATTGCTGGATTTTATATTAAATTTTTTTTTTACAATATATCAATATTTTTTGCCAATTTTTTGTTGATATTTTTAATGCTGAGTGGCCGTAATCATAAATAATTCAACAATCTTTTTATTATTAATTTTTATCAAATTCAGCAATAATTCGGTAGCTGAATGATATAATTTTAACTAGTAATTTCTATAATATTAATATAAATATTATATATAGAACATGAGTTAGTTTACTAATCAAAAAAGATCTTGAAAAAAAAGTAGTATCAATAGAAGAAATAAAAAGATATATGGTAATAGCCAATTTATTAATAAGAAAAAATAAAATCTATATCATGCAAGTATACATTCTATCAAACAGTAAATAAGCAAAAAAATATAAATAAAAGTGAAAAGTTTTATCAGAATAAATATGGACAAGGCTTTTATATAATATTAATAGAAGATTTCAATATAGTATACAATCTAGCTAAAGATAAAACATTATTCTTAAAAGCAAAGTTCAGACTATTATAGCATTCAGAAATCCCTTTATTTAATTTTTTCAACAAATAAGTTTTTTTAGATATACAGCTAATATGAAAAAATAAAAACAAAACCTTAACAAAATAAAATGCAATAAATAGTAACTAAATTAACTATATATAAATATTATAAGATTTAACAAGATATTCTATTCTACAATTGAACAATCAAAGCATAAAAAAAGTTACAAATAGTGATCATACAATGCTAATAATAACACTATAAAATACAAATGATTTTACTAGAAACACAATAAACAAATTACCTATCAAAGAGAAAAAAAGAATAGATATAAAAAAATTAATAATAGATTAATAACAGGTCTTTAATAACAGTTTAAACTATAAGTATAAATCAATATTAAATCTCTTATTACAAAAAAAAATAAAAGAAAATATAAAAAAAGTTTAAATAAACAAGATATAAAAGATATTTGAAAAGCTAGTTAGCAAGATAGTCTTTAACAAACTTTTAATCAAAAATATATTTATTTTAAGAAAAAAGTCTATAGATATAGTCCAGAGTTTATTAAATATAGAAGAACATTATAATTAATGACACTCTTTAAAAAAGAAGAGTTTTTTAATAACTTGAACAAACTATAAATTCTTAGTTTAGCTATAAAGAAACATAACAGAGTTCACAATCTCAATTATTAAATTGAAAACTATTACATCCAATATAATATCCTAAATATCCTATGGACATTATTAAAAAAGAATATATAATATACAATAAAAGGCCTCAAATTTACTTGCTAGAATCTTAAAGCAAAAAAGACTAGAGATATAATTAAAATAGTCTTAAAAAAAGATGTAAAACCTGTGAGATAACCAAAGAAGAATAGTAAACTCACTAATAGAGAAAGAGCATATTAAAATAGTTTTAAATAGGGTTAAAGTTAAAAAAGAAGAATTGATCATATTACAATTAAAAAGAGTAAAATTGAGAAAGAAGTTAGAAGATATCATCAAGAAATATTTAAAAAGTGAAAGGTCAACTTTGATAACTTTACTAATAACTGAAAAGAAAAATACAATTCCAAGAACTATATTAAGGTATAATGGTACAAAAATCTTCTAAATCTTATTTCACAAGAAGAATTAAGTAAAATACTTTGAATATTTTTCAATAACAAGGTTTCAAAAAAATTATAAATTAGGTATAAAATATTAAAAAGGCTAGACATAAAAAAAAAAAATGTTAAATATTTTTTTAAAATGGTAAACAATATCTATCAGTTGAAAAAGAATCATATTTATTTAATAGTAAAATCAAAGTCATGGAAATATGATTTCTTAAATACAAAACTTATTGTATTACTAAAAGTCATAAGAAAATATTTTACTAAAACTCTAACAAATAGATTAAGAAATATCTGCAAGCTTAACAATATTTTGAAAGATCCTAATTTTGCAAGGCTATTAGAAAAGAGTATTATATAATATATTCAGATTCTCAACAATATTTATAAAGATATAAGAGAAAACAAAAAGGAGTAGTAAATACTCTTTCAAGACATAACCAAGATTTATGATACAATCAGTTTGAATATATTAACAAGAGTTATAAAAAAATCAAACTTATAAAAAAGTTTAATAAGATTATAATAATCCTATTTCAATATAAAGAATTTAGAATTATAATCGAGAATAGACTTATAAGATCATTAATAGCTAAAGATAGAATTGATCAAGGAAAAACCATTTTTTTCTAATGTGAAAAATTTTTTATAACCCTTTGTTATATAAAATTTAGAATAATAAAATAAAAGGAATAAAATATTAGTTACTTGGAATTTAAATCTAAAAAAGAAAGAAGTCAACAAGAAATTGAAATCTAGATATATAGTTATTATTTTTATGAATAACACTATATGGATAGCAAGATCTAAAAAGGATATGAAAAAGATTTTAGAAGAAGCAAGAATCTTTTATAAAGCCAACAATTTTAAAATCAATAATAACAAATTAGTATTGATTACTATTAATAATTATAACCAGTATCTAGAAGAAATTAAAGTAAAATATATTAACTCTTTCTACTGATCCTTTGACCACACACAAAAAAGACTTTTGCAAGAGGGATTTTGTTTCTTCCTGCTGATAAAGTCTTAATATTCTCCTTAAACTAATCTAAAGTTAATCTTCAAAAGTCATCATACTCCCCTCCTTTTTTGTTTACATTCTACTTTATACAATCTTAACCTCTTGTGATCAAAAAGATTGAGTGAATACCTTTTCTATTAATGGCAAGAAAGTTCTAAAAGAAAGAAGAACTAATGCATAGTTATCTCACACTATAGAAAAACACTACATAGTTTTATATGGATGCAAAAGATTCACTTATACTTCTTTCTACCTGTTATCAACTATAAGAGTATTCATTTTAAGGTTTTTCTAAAAAATTTTGCCTATCTCAGTTTGACCCTGAATTTTGAGTAGCACAAAGTTTCTTGCACCATGATTGGATACAATCAACATATAAAAAAAAAGAAGTAAACAAACTTCTATTGGTTATCTTATGTGTTTGAATGCATTTTCTTAGCTTCATAAAAACCTAAGATTCACCATAAGTTATTGGATTGATGCAAGTAAATAAGAAATACTATTAACTCCTATATTATTGATAAAGTGAAAAAGAAAAAATATACCCCTTTCTTTACCTATCTAGAAAAATAAATAAAGACAAGACTTAAGAAAATATAGAACAAGAACAATGTCTTAAAAGTGTTATACCTATCTTTTATCACAAGCTTATTGAAGATTAGGGAGATCTTAGAATTGTTTGCACCTAATCATCAATATCAACTTGCAGTCACTGAACCAGAGATATCTGAAGTATATACCAGAACTGTAGACAATAGTTCAATAGTAGTACTTTGGAAAAAACAGTATGTCATTTATTAAGTTTTTCAGAATACATATTGAAAGTATTAAATTTCTCTTTTCTAGAATAGTATTATCACATTGGTAAAGAAGAACAGATTAATAGATGACAGGTCTCAATCTTTTCCTCTCTTTCACTTTCCTTATGTCCTAAAGTTCCCATGAAACTCTTGACTTGTTATCACTTAGAAAAATATCTACAGAAGATTCTATATTAGATAGAATATGGAAGAAATAAGACCAAAATTGATAGACAATAGTCAAATATAATCAAATCATTTCCCTCAATTCTTCAATACTTTTTTTGTAATACAAAATCTCATTCCTGTTTAAGCTTGTACAGCCTTGCCCTCTTATTTATAAAAATAGTTAGTTTGAGAAGTTTGATAGGGTATCGAGTATAATTTTGTCAAGTGGATCTTAAACTTTGACAAACTTTTTGAAAAGTAGTACACAACTAGGAACACAACTTTTTCTTTCTTTTATTTTTCTTTTTTACATATTTGAAATTTATTTTAGTATTAGTGGACTATATATCAATCCTTTGATATTTAAAGAGGTAACCTAGCCATAAGATAAAGTGATTCTCAAAGGAGATCTTTTATTGTTTTTACTTTATTAGACAAGAAAATTCAGATATATAGTTTTTGAATTAACTCAATTTCTTTTATCTATAAGTCTTAATAAAGTATGGCAAAGTCAGAGCTAAAAAAAAAAAAAAAAAAAGTTAACATAAGAATTAATAATGAAACAGTTAAGGAGCTAAATAAAACCAAATATATAAGATTCCTAGAAATCTGGACTAGTAATCAAAAGATAGTAGTTGAACTAAAAGAGTGAATACTTAGAGAGATCAATATAATTATATGAGTTCTTAAGAATAAAATATTAACTGATAAACAAATACTCTATATTCTAAATAAGATTTTAATATCAAGAATAGAGTTCTATATATAATATAATATACTATCCTAAAAAATATATAACACTTTAATCATGGCATATAGAAAGCTCCTTAAAAACAAAAGTAATATATACAGATTTATTTCCAATAATATAATACATCATTCAAAGATTCATAACTTAAATAGTATTTAAATGCTACAAAAGAAAAGTCAAATAATAGAACTATATAATAGATTAAATAACTCAGAACTAGTAGGACTTACAACATTAATCAGAATCAATCAAGTATAAGTTAAATACTGGAAGCCGCTCAATCTATTTATCTATAAGTTATTAGATTATATGACAGATAGAGATAACTTTATACTTCAAGTAATAAAGCTAAATAAAGATATAGAAATAATGTTTCAAAGTTGAAAATAATAAAATATCTTTAAATAGGACAAAGAAAACAGTCCAATCAAAAAGTATCTAGCACTAGACAAATATGTGAAAGCTATATTATTACTTAGAAATAATAAGCTGATATATATAAATCAATTGATTATCCATAAAACTAAAGATGGTAAATGATTCAACTAATCTAGAAGATTAGTAAGAGGTTTATTTCAAAGTAGTATTTAGCTATAGAAAGGAATATACAAAAAAGAGGACTAGAACAATTCACAAAACTCTAAAAAAAAGATTAATCAAAATAAAGATCAACAATTATAAAAATAAGTTTAAATCATGATAAAAAATAAATACTTTTAATAGTAATAAGTGATAGGCATTAAAAAATAATATGAAGAAGACTAAAATCAGAAGACACTAAACAAGTGATACAAATAGAATACTTCAAGTGTACTGAGTTTTCAAATAATTAGAAAACCAGCCTGATAAAATATTTAGTATATATAAAAAATAAGATAGTAAAGAGTCAATATATAATAGAGACAAAAAAGAATAGAACATATAAAGTTTTTTATTTAAATACAAGGAAATCTATAAAAAAAGTTTAATAGTTAAATATCTTAAGCCCTAAAATAGCTCTAGAAAAATCAATAGGAAAAATAATCCAAGATAATTATAAATTCAATCTAAATAATATAGTAAGTCAAATAGATGGGTAATTATTTTCGAAGGTGGACAGGAATTTTTCGGATCATGTAATCGTGATCCTAAAATTTGCATTATATACGTATTATTAAAAAGTGAGGGCAGAAAAAATCATATTTAGTATTTTGATCGCCTTCAAGAATAATTGTCCAGATATAAAGAATTGGGAAGAGCAAATTATTAGAAGTAACATAAAAAAAGGAGAATATCAAGATTACTGAATTGAAATACTTTAATTGTCTACTTCTTTTACTAATGTAAGCTCTTTCTGTCCAATCACAGTGTGATAAACTTTGTGTTACTCAAAATTTAGGATTAAACTAGAATAGGTAAAATTCCTTAGAAAAAATCAAGAATAAGACTATTAGAGAGAACAACATGACTGAAAGAGTGAAAAAGTTGTCTTTAGTTATTATATTGCTCTGTATTATTTTTCTACAGTATGATATAATGATATATTAGTTTTTCTTACTTTTAGAACTTTCTTGCCCTTGATAAGAAAGATGTTTATTGATCTATTGTGATTACTAGGTATCAAGTTTTTGTTTGAAGAGGATAATAAACAAGAAATGGAGAAAGTATCAGTGACTCTTGAAGTGTTTTCAAATTGATTTAAAAAAAGTGATAAGACTTTGTTAGCTTAGAAGTATAGAAACTTCTTGCAAATATCTTTTTTATATATGGTCAGTAAATCAGTAAAAAGAGTTAATAGTATTTTTTTTATTTTTTTATCTATAATAAAAAGTTCTAAAAATAAAATGAATTAATAATATAGTATTAAAAATCTATTTTTTAAAGTAATAATAAATATAAAAATCTTGTATAATAAAAAAAATAAACAAAAATTCAATCTTGAAAACTTTTTACTTATTGTTTTTATTTTATTATAATTATATGTTTTCAGATTTTTTTTAAAAGATTTTTTTATTTTAGTTAAAAAATTTTTTAAGAATTAAATTTATAAAAGAAGTTAAAATTTTTATTTTTTTTATCTTTTTATTTTTTTTTTATAATATAGATACTTATATATTTTTAAAAAAATTTTTTTTTTAATTTAAAATATATAAACTAGAAAAATTTTTATCTAAAGTTTATTATAAAGTAAAATATTATTTTAAAAATTAAACTTAAAAAATATTATTGCTTATAATAAGTTAATTATATTTAATTAAAAGGGTTTAACTATAATATACATTATGTAACAAACCTTTTTGGAATTTTTTAAAATGCTATTTTTGTTTATAAATTAATAAAAAATTATTCAAATTATTTAAAACTTTATAATATATTTTTTAAAGCATAAATAT
>CAJVPT010003210.1:0-15730 GCA_910592055.1 Acaulospora colombiana
AGAAGAGGTCTTGAGAAGCAGGTCTTTGGAGGAAGCTGAAAATATTTTTTCAATTTTTACTCTTTCATTTTCTTGTGGTCTACTTAGACATTTTTAGATATTTCCCCTCCCCTTTTTTCAACCCATCCTTTTGTAGTTTCCTGTATTTCAGTGGCTTAGTATGACATAGGGCAGTGACAACCTGCTGGCAATGATGCAGTGGACTAGGAGGGTTTTCACCCAAAGACACTGTGGAGTGAAATATTGTTCCCAAGGCTGAACTTAGAGGCTTTATGCTTATGACGAGTTAGTTAGATTAGAATAATAGTTTAGCTGTAGTATGTATCATGCTGCTCGAATTAAAATATACTTTTGTCTTTATTTGATTAATAAACTGACGATCTAGCCTGGCTATGGGTACTCAAAAAAAAAAAAAAGTAGATAACAAGATTGAGATCTTTATAGATAGTCAAGCCTACATCTTGAAGTGAAAAACTATAGAAAAGGAGAATCCCAAAATGATCCATAAAAGATGGTTAAAAGAATAAACCTGGTTCCTGTGGGCATGTATACTGGATCTTGTAAAGAAAAAGAAGCAGGATCTTAAGCTGACCAAGGTTATGGTACACTTAAATATCTAGTATAATGAAGAGGCAGATATTCTGGTCAAAAAAGCACCAATATTTTCAATAATAAAATAAAAAAAATTGGTCTTACTCAAGATAATCATAGAAATTAAACAGTAGAATATTGTGCTAAATACCCCTATAAAACAAGCTATTAAAAAATAAATAATAAAATAATAGCCTATCAATAGACAACTCAAGATAAAATTGAAAGGAAATAAGACTAGCAAATTCAAGACCAACACAGATATACATGAGACTTTGTATAGGAACATTTTAATAAAGGACACATATGAAATACCTTATTCAAAAGCTTATGAAACAAAAGTTTTCTTATTAAATTGACCAACAATGAGTTACCAACACTTACAAAGCTGACAATAAGAAAATCAGATCTTTACAAGCAAGAGACATGCATTATGTATGACCAGGAAGAGGAAACAATAAAACATTTGCTAGAATGTCCATTTTACAAGACTCAATAGAATGAGACATGGCAAAAGGAATAAAAAGAGTCTCAAAAGAATTCAGAAAGCTCTTAAAAGAAAGAAAAACTGAATTAGAAGAGAAAGAGTTAAGCTTGAAAATAAATAATAGGATAGAAATAGAAGAAATCGACAAATAGATAGCAAAACTGGTAGAAAGAATCTCAGAAGCCAGTCAAAACATACTTAGCTTCTGTATGGGACTAATAGAGGAAAAACTAGTTATCAAAATAATGAATTTGATATATCATGGTAAGATAATTGAAAAAGAAGCAAGAAAATGGATAACAAAAATGTAAGAAAAAATACATATTTACTTCTAAAAGAAAATATGGAATACAAGATGTAAAAAGGTGATTGAATGGGAACAGAAATCAGGAATCTATAAATACAACAAGATAAAAAGACCATTATATCCATGAGACTAGGAAAGAAAGAATAAAATTATAGAAAGTCAATCCAGTGAGAAACTGATATATGAAGAAAAAAGAATCAAAGACAAGAAATTGAAAAAAATCCTATTAAATAGAGTGAAGTATGGTATGAAGTAGTTGGGTTTTAATCTCTATCATAGCTCAAAAGAGTGATTTGCAGTAGTAACCTGTGGGCAATAATGTTAAAAGTTGGAAGGGTTTTCACCTGAATCTCTAATGAAGTGATAAATCACTCCCGAAATTGTACTTAGTGAGGTAATATAATCAAAACAAGTAAGTTAGTTAGAGATTTAGTTTTAGTGTTTCATTTAATATGTACAGCTTACAAATGTTTAATAAAGCACACATAACTAATCTAACAGAGAGTTAAAAAAAAAAAAATTATAATTCAAATCTATTTAATATATCAATCACAACTTTGCCACTTTATATTACTATTTATTAATTCCAAAAATATTAAAAAAATATTTAATTTTAATTATACTTAATGAAATTTAAGAAAAAATCTCCAAAAAACTAAAATTATTTTTTTTTTAATCCATAATTATGTTATTAGGGCATGTCTTTATTGAAATATTAGAAAACATCTACAACATATATAGACTTTCATTTAATAACCAACTTGTTTTTACATATTATTAGTTAAATAACTATACTACTTAAAAATATAAGGAGATACTAAACTAATTTAAACTAAATAAAATAAAGTCTAAACTAAATACTTTAGGTTAAATTTTGAGGGCAATATTATACTTCCCTAATAAATTGATTATAACTTCTATCTATTAGAATCATTATTTATAGTTTGTTACTATAAATTATCACAAAAATTAATAAATTGTTGAATTATAAACTGGAAAAAAGAAAAAAGAAAAGAAAATAATTCATAACCTTTCAAAAGATTCTAATTCAAATAAACAAACTTCTTTCAAAGAAATCTGTCTGATTGAAATATTATCTAAACTTCAGATCATCTAAAGAACTTAGCTATTCTTGAGTATTGAGACTTCAAGAAAAACATTTGAGAAACTTATTCTTCTACTAATATATGGATTTGTTTATTGCAAAACTAGTACTATATTATAGTAAAATTAGCCTAATTAGAATAAAGAAACCTCTGCAAAAACTTTACTTAATTGTAATAGAAGCTTGAAAACCTTAATTTTCTTTTTAAAAAATTTTTTTCACTATCTGAGAGACTTGATTAAGAAATAAGGATGCTATGTTTTATATTCTTCACTTGCTTTTTGGTATTATAACTGTTATCCTTAAAAACTTGCTCAATTGAAGGATACCTTTTTATCAATTTTTCTTTTCAATTATCAATAACATTATTAAAACATATAAACATAATCAAAAGGAACTTGTTTACATTCCAAAAACTAATGTGTTTTATGTTATTCAATTACCTTTAGTAAGGATTTATACCATTCAAAATTTAGAATCAAATTGAGGTAGGAAAAATTCTTCAGAAAATCAAGAAAGTAAAAGTTTTAAGAGAACCTAGACAGTCAAAATAAAATATGTCTTTTTATTACAAAAAATCTCTATAAACCTCTTGTTTCAAAGGTTAAAAAAATTTTAGGTACTTCACAATCAGTTTTTTTTCCTTTGAAAACTTTCTTATCATTAATATTAAAGATATTACTGGACTTTTCTTAATTACTAAAAGTTCAATTTTTGAATGAAAAGGTTTATAAACAAGAAAAAAAGTATAAAAACAACTTTTGAAGTCATACTTCAAGTTGTTTTAATGAAGTATTAAGACTTTATTAACAAAAAAGTGTAAAAACTTTATATAAATATCTTTTTTGTATATGGTCAAAGGATCAATGAAAAGAATTCATTATTTGTAAATACAATATAGATTACTAGTTAACCTGAAAACAAAATTTTTTTATGGATTATCAAAAAACAAAAAGCAAAAATTCAATAAATAAAAAATTTATATTTTGATACAAAATAAAAATATTTTATTAAGTTGAATTATATTGTTAAGCAACAATTAATAAAATCTGAGATTGAATAATGCAAGTTCTAAAATAATGAATCTTAAGTTGAAAATGATAAAGAAATAAATGATATATTTGAAAATTATTTAGCTTAAAAATATGAATTTTTATTAAATTTCAACAAATTTTTAAATAGTTATTTTATATGGATTTTATTGTAGATTATGAATTATATAATTTAATTTAATTTATCAAATAGTATAATAGATATATTGCTAAAATTTATAAAATTGATAGTAAAGAATTTTAGCTCTTTTATAAATCTTTGCATATTACTAATAATATACTTGAATTATTAGATCAGTTCATTAGTTTTGTGGTATGTCAAAGATGTCACAAATTATATAAACAGGATAATGTTTTTAATTTTCAAAAAAATAATTAGCTATTGATTATTAAGTATATTTATATTGAATTTCCTAATTTAACAATAAAATAAAAAAAAACTTGTGATTTTCTATTATCTACACAATTAGAATTATTAAATAAAAATATAATTAATCAATCAAACTTAGTTTTTTCATATTCTACTATTCAATATTAATTGTTACAAATATATTAAAATTTGAATATACAAACTAATATTCTCTCTCCTCGATGATCCTCTAACTATATACAAAAAAGATACATGAAAAAGCTTTCTAGCTTTTCTGCTAACAATAGTCTTACCACTTTCCTTAAACCATCCTGAAAAGTCTTTCAGAAGTTCCTCTTATCCTTCTTTTTTTGTCTATACTCTTTTCAAACAAAAACTTGACTTTAGTAACCTGAATAATCATGAATACACCTTTTTTACCCATGGCAAGAAAGTTCTGAAAAGAAGAAGAACTAACACTCTACTACTTATCTATTTTATAGAGAAACATCATAGAGTCTATGTTGATGATAAGAGAGCTATCATAAATGCACTACATCCACTCTCTTTATCATAATATTAACTCTAATAATGTTCTTTCTTGATTATTTCTCTAGGAATTTTGTCTACTTCAGTTTGACCCTGAATTTCAAGTAATACAAAGTTTCTCATGATTTAATTGGTCTAGCAGAATCACGTCAGTACAAGAATGTAAACAAGCTTTCATTGGTCACTCCACATATAAAGATAGGTCCTTAAAGAGGGAGGCAAGAACAAAAGTCAAATGTCTCTCACTAGGAAACATTAAAAATTTTAAATTAATAACTATTAAAAAACTACTCACAATTGTTCTCTATTATCCAAATCATTGATTTATAACATTTCCTGATTTTTGTTCCTATTAAAGTGAAGAGCTATGAATTTTGTCCCTCAAAAAGAGACATAAGTGATCTGCAAAATTTTATATACTAAATACTTTAGGGACCCATCATTATTCACGTATCTGAATGTAATTTCTCAGCTCTATAAGAACCTGGGATTCACTATAAGTCATAAGAGGTTGGTGTAGGTAGATACAAGACACTACTTACTACTATGTCTTTGGCTCTCATCAGGGAAAAGGAAGAAACATATGGCTGTAGACTAGTTGGTTTAATTCTTAGGATACAGAGACCTAGCAAATGTTTCTCAACTTTACAGCATCAGGATAAAAAGAACTCGTGGCAAGGTAGAACATACTGTATTATATTGACCTATATAGTTATATATATGCTACTACCCTCAATCCTTTATTATCCAGAGATAGAATTCCTCTTATCTTGGAAGATATAACAATCACCCAACCACACCAAGAGAAGCTTTCTTCCATCAATCCATCCATTAAATTGACTGCACTGATGATAGTCCTAAAGAATTCCTCCTTCCTGTTCAGTGAGAGTAGTTCACTCCCATATATAGTTGGAATCTGACTAGAGAATAATTTTACCAAAAGGACATGGAAGAGTTTCCCGCAGTACTGAGACAATCTTAGGTAAAGTTAAATTGAGTGGCACCAGTACTTGATTTGAGAGTTTACAACACCATCTGAAATAACCAACAAGTTGACATATAGATATTGCTGGAAGTTATCGCCATATAACATGGGGTATCACACCAATACCATCACTCCGAGTGCATTAACGATAAGCACATCCAGTAGAAATATCAAACACTATGGACTCAAGCAAAAGTTTCTTCAGTCAATCAGCTATAAGTTTTTTTTTGAACTTACAAATAGTGGTGGTAGTATTTGAAAACTAAGGAACACACATATATTGATCATAGCTTTCCCTTTCACACTGCTAGTTTAGGTCTTCGAATATATTGTAATTAGTATTAACTATTTTTTAGGGGGTTTTATAGTTAATTAGTCCATTGGAACCAACTTCTTACATATGATCATAATTGTTAACACATCCTCCTCGTTTCTTTTTTTTACCTTTCCCAGAGGATGAAACACTTATTTCGTTTTTGAGTCATACATATTACTTTTTTTATTTTGAATATTTATAGTTTTCTAT
This sequence comes from Acaulospora colombiana, assembly GCA_910592055.1. NCBI lineage: Eukaryota > Fungi > Glomeromycota > Glomeromycetes > Diversisporales > Acaulosporaceae > Acaulospora > Acaulospora colombiana. Next base: position 5,952 of record CAJVPT010003210.1, read on the forward strand.
GTAATTTTATACTTGCTTCTTGCATATACTACCATGCTATCTGCGCAAAAAAAGAAATCCCCGGGGCCTGGCCCTAAAATAATAAATGAAGCAACCAGGCTCTTCTCTGGTTTAGCGGACCTTGATTTTGAGCCTGGTTATGGTAACCATGTATATTTTCAATATTTGTCTAATAATAAAAATGATATCTCTCTTCTAGGTACCTATCATCCTGAAGAGATTTTTGATAAATATATAGTTCGAGTGTCAGGAAAGGGTTTTACAGTAGTCGATCATCCATCCGAAGTTTATGGATTACCCGATACTCATGAGTGCATTGATGGAAATTTGCCTCTTCGCCTGGTTCTTGATATTGACGCAAGGCAAAAGCCCGATCCTATGAACCCTGAACTCCCTTCCTTAGATGGATATAAAATTTCTCGAGAAGATTTATTATCCAGAATCTTAATTGCCTGCGCCGATATTATATACTCTGACTTAAAACATTTCATAATTTTAAATGCTTTTACCTTGTCCAGTTCGTCTAATATTGATAAATGCAGTTGGCATATTGTGTACTCATATGCCCGGTTTATTGACTATAGGGACCTTAGGGGTTTTGTAGAAAAAGTTGCTGATAGCGTTGGAAAACCATACTCCGAATTCATTGATCTTGGGCTTTACAAATCACGTTTTAGTCTTCGGCTCCTTGGATCGGCAAAGGAAGATAGAGTTAAAAGACCTGCGATTTCTTCAGTTAAACAAGGATATCTCAAGCTAGAAGATTATTTAGTTCAACCTAAATCTAATTATTCTGAAATCTGGCCTCGAACTTTTTCTCCTGAGAAGCCAGAAAGCTGATGTACTCATCTCATCCTTAATCTGATAGGGAACGGTTTTCAAAGTCACATGACACTGATGATCACTAATATATTTTTTTACTTGATCTATGATCTATGACATTTTGGATTTGTGCATTAGTTAGTTTCGAAATCTCAGTTGCGCTATATGAGACCAACTTGATTTTGTCTATCCCAACTCCATTTTTTCAAAATAACGTGAGGTGTTTTCTAGCCCTAAGAGTTTTCTTGCGCAAGTGTATCATCTGCATCCCAATCTAAGCCCGTTCATTCCTATTTTCGCAACAAGATATTGGATCAATATCCTAATCTACTGTATATAGAGAATGTAGTATTGAAAATTTCGACTATTATGGGATTACTGATGAGACAACATGCGGGGACTACATCTGCCCATTAGGTCATGATGATGAAGAAATAGAAGGTATGTATAATACCGGATCTTACTTTATTAAATGTGAACAGCGTGAAATTGAGATAGTTGCATAGTCTCATTGCTTTACAATAGTCTGGGAATTTTAATCTTTTTTTTTTCGAATGATGAGAAAAGGGATTTAAATTGTTTGCAGTCATATAAAAAGGAAAATGACTGAGTCTGACAAAATACTAACCCACGAATATCTAGCCTGGCATGCCAAATTAAGTAGATTACCAAGCGTTTTGACGGATAAGATTCATTCCAAATTATACAAAAGATATAAAAAAACAAACTATAAATTCAGAGCCAGAAAAAGGGCCCATCACCTTCGAAGCCAGACCCGATCCAGAATTAATTATCAAATCCGTCTTAGAGCACTTCCCATACTTGAAATTCGGAAATAGTTTCAGGGGGATTGATAATTATGATTTTACAACACCTCAGCCGTGGAGCTCACCATGTCCTATTTGCAATGGAAAACATGGAAATTACGGATTACATGGCGAATGGTATAAAAATGGAACGGAATATTGTCTTACTTGCTTCACTTCAAGCAATAAATTCAAGTTCGCAATTGTAGCATAGAAACTTTATCATATACAGTAGACCAGTCTTGCAACTTGTATTTATTTTTATCACTCGCATATATTAATTAATAAAGTATCTTCACACTCATCACCTGATAATCGGTTTGATTTTTCTGATGTCACAAGTGCGCAGTAGAAATTGGCGCAACAAAAAAATGTGATCATATATATACGTGTTCTACGTGACTGGCGTAAATATCACGTAATTTTTTCCCTCGATTTGTAAAACCCAGAGCTATTCTACAGAGTTACAGATTTGCTATAAAAATGAAGATTTCGAAAAAAATTCTTAATCAATTTAAGATTTCCCGGTTGTCATATGCTGGTGAAATTCAGTGTAAATCCTCCAAGTCTCGAGACTTTTTTGAGGTACCGAAGAATGACGTGTCCAGATGAGCAACTTAAGAAAGATGCTGAGCATTTGAATTACATTAAAGACCTTGAAACAATCTGCGAATTTTATACATATAAAAAATATAGAAAAGCGCGTGATGATTATAAGGTAATATAATTTATTTATTTATTTAGCTTTTTGATGAAGGCAGAGCTAAGGATACATCTTCAACTACTGTTGCGGGTTCCGAACTTGCAATGGGAACGGTTTCGACTCCGTTGACGAGCATACGATCCTGATCTGAGTGGTATGGACGCTTGCGTTCTCCTCTGGGGGAGCCTCCACGGTTCAATGTCTGCACTTCGGCTCTGTCCGGATCCTAGATGCTCCAGAGGACCAGAGCGAGCGTTGTATCTGTGACTCTGTGTCTGTGAGACAACACATCTTCAACTACTGTTGCGGGTTCCGAACTTGCAATGGGAACGGTTTTGACTCCGTTGACGAGCATACAATCCCGATATGGGAAGTATGGACACTTGCGTTTTCCTCTGGGGGAGCCTCCACAGTTCAATGTCTGCACCTCGGCTCTGTCCTGGGTCCTAGATGCTCCAGAGGACTAGAGCTAGTGTTGTGTTTAATCATCACCTTCGTCTTTCCTAAGATTCTTACAAATCGTATTTGTAATATTGTTATTGTTATTAAAATTTATATAATTCTTATTCTTTGGGAAAACATCAGCATGAGACGAAGTCTGATTCCATCGAAAGATTCTGGGAAGAGCAGACCGAACTAAAACGGATTAGGATACTAGAGGTTGTTCTCTGTCCAAGTTGCATTCAAAGCACGTAATAAGCTATTTATAGTGACTGTCTTTTTTAGTTGAAAGGTGCCGGTGAAATGCTGAAGCTCGGAAATGATCATCTCACGAAAAGTGCGGTTGTTTCCCAAGAACTGCAATTGGGTATCCTCAGCCATAGAGTTAGAGCTACGTCAAAAAAGGAAGAAGAAAGTGAACTTGTAGGTCTTTAGCTATTTCAATTATACAATTAAAAGATTCCTCTTTTTAACCATGAATATATTGTTTTAATGACTTGCTTAGGAGGGAGAAGCTTCTTCTTCAACACATATACAAAGGAAAAGACCGGCTGAGGAATCCTTTCCCACAATAATCACTCCTCCTCCAAATCTTCGGGATCGCACTCCCGTTCAACATCCTCGTGTACAAAGTCAGTCTAATACAGGGGATGACGATTTTGATGATTACAACGAAAGCGAGGAAGAAGAGGAAGTCAATGAAAACGAAGAGACATCAACCGAAGTTCAACTCATTATTTCAAAGATGGAAAATGTGAACTGTCGTCTTTTCAAATATCGTATCGTCAACATTTCCGAAAAAGTTTAGTTGACCCAGTAAATACCGTTTTTTCTAATGACGATAAAAAAAGAATGAGAAAATTCTGGGAGGAAGTATGTATCATTATATTAACTGTCACGTCGGTTTTAGATTAATAATTTTGCATGTTTTTTCAGATGGAGCCATCTGCTGAAGAAAAACAGAATACGGTGCGTCGATCAAAATGGGAAGAAGCATCAAACCTCTAGTCAATAAGTATGCTCTTGCTATTGAAGTGAAGGCGGAAACTATTTTTGATGATAATGTTCAGTCATCATCAATAAAGGATATTTTCGAATTGCCATTTTAAGATGAGTTTGATTTCAAAAAACATTATGAGTATTTATGGGCGCAGGGATGTCTATCGGCGATTGTAAGCATACTGTATATCTTATTGCTTAGTATTATAGAACACAATCCATTAATTCTCATGTTTCACTTTAGCATATGCATGTTCAACTCTCCTTTTAATATACTTCGCGACGCGAACACACTGGAGATCGCTTATAGGGATGCATTTGTTAACCCTCTGATTCCGAAAGCATTTGATGGTTTGAACGACAAAATCAGATTCCAAATGTATGTTATTATATTGCGTTTGGTTTCTTTTGTACCATATATGATAAACTCTTAATTTAGAGAGAAAATTACGTAAAGAACAACGAAATGAAACAAAAAGCAAAATCCTCGAGTAAATTCTGGGTCAAAGCATGACGGAATCCTAAAAATTTACATGAACGCGAGTGAAATGGAGATTGGGTTTATGGAAGTTGTCGGAAACGCTATGGCTGAGGATATTACCGGATATCACGGAGATATGAAGAAATTGTTTAAAGGTTTGTAATTTTCAGATATTCGTGTCTTGAGGACCTTATGCAGAAAGCTCATGGAATCCGTTATTTTTGTAGTAATGCAGGTTTCGATATTTTATCAACGTCGGCACCATCTAATACGTGGTGCATCAGAAGATCAACTCCTATGCATTCAAAGTTTCGGTTTACTTGTTTACCGTATGTAATGTTTGTGTTGTGTTAGTTACTGATTTAATTAAATAAATTAATATTTTGTCTTGTCATTTTAGAACGCGAAACGACTATATACACTATGCACAGAGTTAAAGGAGGGTTGCATGTCGTTGACATTCTTACCAATTTCACGATCCCAGATAACAGGGATCAAGCGTACGTGATAGATGAAATCATAGAGAAAGCATATTTATTTAAAGTATGAACCCCAGTAATTGCTTTTTATAGCATGATTGCTGATCTAACTTTATATTTGAAATTATAGAGTCGAGTTATGGACTACTATATTAAGTTGCAAGAAGTATCGCGGAAAGTGCAGGAATATTTACCATCTGACGAAAGCCCTTTAGAAGCGTCACCATCCAGAAGGAAATCGGTAAACAGTAACGTAGACAAGGGAATGTTCACTCACAATCGAAGTTGATATCTTTTTTATCTTCTATTAAGTGAGAAACATATATAAATGGGAAATAATGCGTTTAATTTACGAATGTTCACGATTAATATATAAAGTTCACTACTTCACTATTCCCTTTTGCATATAGAAACCTAATATTATGTCATAATTTGAAAAAAATAAAACACTAGTACATTGATTAGTTAAATAATAAATGTAATTGTTCATTAAATATTATTTGATTTGGAATTTTATCACGTACAGTATAATATTCTTCCACAATATATGCTATGCGCAGTAATACGTCATTGAAATTAAATGACGTTCTTCTATTGGTTAGAAGTGAGAATCGGTCTGGATATATGCAAATCCAAGTACAAGTTCGAAAGTAAAATTAAACTTGATTACTACTATTGCATAAGTAAAAAAATAAATATCATCAATATTCTTAGCAGGAAGTGGCAATTTCGGCTGAGTACTTAACAATACAGCTCAACAATCTTGTCTATATATTCGCTCTTTTATGTATTATTGATATCATCAAGTAGATCGATATCTTTTAACAATTTTTTCGTTTGCTTATAAAGATTTTGCCATTGTACATGAAATTTATTTCGTAAAACAGAAGACTTAATAAGACAGGGAAGAATTCTTGTAAGATTATATATATGGGATTTGATTATTGCATGAATGTTTGCAATTTCTTCTCCTACTGTAATCCAATAATAACGCGGAGTATAGAGAATTGTATGAATACGGGTTATTTCTTGTTCACTACAATCTAGCCGATTTTTGATAAAATTAAGATCTTCACGAAATTCCCTTTCTTTTTGCTTTAAAATAACTCGAAATGCTTCAGAATTCCATTGATGATTCACAGTAAGACAGGAATAGTGTTGTTAATCGGTTTGGTTTTGCCATGCCTGGCCTCAGTCACTAGGGAAGCCAAGCCAAGTTCTCGCGCCGATTAACAACACTAGACAGGAATATAGTATATCTTCAATCTTGAGATTACTAAAAATTAATTCAAGCAGTTCGGAACAGACAAGTGGGCCAGGCCCCGGGATTTCTTTTTTTGCGCAGATAGCATGGTAGTATATGCAAGAAGCAAGTATAAAATTACATAGAAAACTGTAAATCTTCAAAATAAAAAAAGTAATATGTGTGACTCAAAAACGAAATAAAAAAGTATGCGCCATTCTGGCCTCTAATTAGATTACTAGCATGAATATACAAAAAATATATAAAATAGTACTCCAAAGCAATCGATGCAAAGATACCCTGAAGTAGAAACTATACAGGAACAGGGTCTAGAAGCCAAAAGCGTGGAAAATTTAGGTGACCCAGATGCGCAGAATTATATATAGGAAAGAGAGAGATAAGTTTGGCGCATCCGGGTCACCATGTGATAGGCAGGAAAGAAGTCAGGAAGGCAGAAAGGTTCAGGAGAATATACGAAAAAAGGGTATGAAAGCAATATAGCCTGAACCAATTCGACACTCATAAATTCGGCACTTCGTGCCTCATCCTCGGCAATCAAAAGGGTTATGAAAGGCAGGATTGCACCTCTAGGTCACCAATTCGGCACTTCGTGCCTCATCCCTGGCAAACAAAAAGTGAGGGAATGGATTGTGAAATGTCTTCGGCAAATAGATAGATTGCAAATTCGGCACTTTGTGCCTCATCCGGCAATCAAATAGGCATCTCCAAATCTCCGACCAACTGATACACCAGATCGAATCCTGAATATCCCTTGAAAGTTGCAAGAAGGTTGCGAGAAAGTGACGGGGAAGTGCCTGGAACTGGCGAGGAACTGGATCACATGATTAACGCAGTAAGGCGCAGTAAATGTATTCCATATTTTTTCCAAAACTTTGAGATGCCATAACTCGGCATCCAGGCATCCTATTCATGCGATCTTAGCATCATTGGAAAGCTCTCAACGCCTTCATCAGAACGAGCTCAAAACCGCACGAATCCAATCACAGGAAGCCAAGATACTCCGCTCTAAAGATTAGGTCAAAAATATAACATAATGCCGGCCAAAATCTGATCGCAAATTTACTGTGCCACCCGATCACAACATGATTATAAGCAATCAATGTCGGCCTAGCATCTTGGCCATAAAAAGTCCACAGAGCAATGAAAACAGTGAATAGCTAGAAGGTAATAAAAAGGCTACAGAGTAATAAAAACAAGTATAGCAATAAAGCAATAAAAAGGTCACAGAACACTGAAAACAGTAACTAGGTAACAGTTTACTCATAACTAGATAACAGTTTATTCATAACTAATTAACATTATAGTACAACTGGTTATCACTCTTGAGTGATAACCAGTACCTTGATTCAAAAGTAAATTAGATAACTCTAATTGGTATAGAAATGTCAAGAGCCATATTCTCAAAATTAGAATTAAGTGATAAGGAAATTAATGATATTCTGGTTAAGAGAAACTATAACTTAGTATGACTTTTGGATATAAATAAAATATATACTAGTTTGATAGCCAGAACATTAAATGGCACTCAAGCAAAAGCATACTATATATCTAAAGATCCCTTTATATTTAGAAAACAAAACTTTATAGTAGTCTGTTTTGTAATAAAAAAAAATAGAGATAATATATGCAAACAATATATTTTCTTACAAGAATTATGTATTTTTTGAAATGTCAAATACTCTACTAATTTAGAAAAGAAAAATCTAAAAGAGTAATTAAAAGCCCAAGAGCTAAACAAAAATATAGAAAAATAAAAATAAATGAAAATTTGACTTCAGATACATATCAGACATTGAATCCATAAAATCTATCTCTACCTTTAATAAAAACCAGAGCCAAACAAATTGAAAATAAATTAGATATCACTATAATAGGAGGATAAAACAAAAGACTAACAGATCCAGTAGATATTTCACAATAGAAAGCAATAGGTAACCAATAAATTAAAGATATAATTACTATAGAAATATAAGAGACAAGTCAGAATCAAAAGTAGAAGTTTCATAAGATCCCCTAAATTGTATTTTAGCAAATCTTGAGAAATTAAATAATAGAATAGATAGATTAAAAGAACAATCAACTTTCAAAAGACCTAAACATGACAACAAAGAAGTAAATTGCTTCTAAGGTACATCAATTTTTTATAACAATTATGAGGAGCAAGAGCCTAATTTCTTCTTAACAATCATAATGAAAAAAGGAAAAAAATAATCAAATGAGTATAATAATATAATAGTATATAATAATAATTTAGATATAATATTATTTTTACATAAGGAACAATAAATATTTTTAAATAGAAAAGTTCAAAATAAAATAATAGAAACAAATAACAAAGAAAATACAATTTCTAATAAAGTGGTAAAAATAGATATACATAATATCAGAGATATTATAGATAAGACAAATTAATTGAGTCTTATTGAGAAAATACAAGAATAAAAAATAGGTATACTAGGATTATATGAAACAAAATTAACTCAAACCAATGTAGAATAGATCTTTAACAATCAAAAGACTTGCAAGCATTTCTATAGTATCAATAATGAAATAATATTTGAAATAGGAGTTGATCTTTTGATTATAAAAGACCTGAAAAAAAAGTAACATCTGTAAAAGCAAAAGATAGATATATAGTATAATTGCTGTCAATCTGCTTATAAAATGAAAAAAATTTTGTATTATACAAATCTGTATCCTATCAGATAAAAAAAGAAGCAAAAACATCAGGAAATTTTTTTGATAGAGATTTCTGGAGATCTTTACCTGTTAAAATTTTTCAAAAAACTTTAAAATTTTTCAAAAATTTGTAAAACAAAAATAATTTCATTAATTTTAATAATAAAAAACTTCAAAGATTTTTTATTTCAAAAAACTTTGGAAATATTCAAAATAATAATATACATATTAAAATAAAATTGACCAATAAAATACTGATTAATTTAGCCAATCAAAAATTTAATTTATAAGTTGCCATAATTTTGACAATATAATTTTATTTTTAAAATTATGAAGTAATTTTTGAAAGGTAATGAAGAATTGCATGTGATCATAATATGACATAACTTCTTGGGATTTGTGTTATATAAGATCTCTAAAGTTTTTTATTTTTTATTAATGTCAAATAAAAGAAAAGAAATGTATAACATGTTCCAATAAATAATTTCAGGTTCAGGCTCTGAAAAATAACAATGAAGTACTTCGAAGCCCTCCAAAAAGCCCAAGAATATTCCTGGTACCCCAGGTCAAGCTAAAGAACAAAGACTAACATTCATGCCAAAATGGAAACAAAGCTTACCCAGAAGCAATTAAGATCCTCCAATTATTTTCTAGAATCTTTATCTACTAAAAGGTTGTCCAAAGAATCTTTAGAAATATTAAAAAAGATGTAACTATTTAAATAAATACTAATTTATATATTTAGTTTCCAATATAGTAATAGAGAGACTTTTGGAGTCCCACAAAAGTCTTCATAAAAAATTGATCAGTTATTAGAACATCAAAAAGCCATTGAGGATAAGGTTACCTGCTATTATGGGTCACATGGGTGACACAATTTATGCATAACTGTCTAAAATCCAAAAACTCGAAAGTGTGATATGAAAGATTGAGTGTCGCAAGGTAAGAAACTATAGATAAGGTTCAGGTACTGATAAGGGAACTATGTGTATCTGAAAAAGTATGAAAAGTTTAGCAAAGTTTAGGGTTAGTATAGCTGATTATAAAATAGATAGTCCATTGTTAGTTAGAAAAGTATAAATAGTTTACCAATGTATGCTGAAAA
>CAJVPT010003211.1:0-15726 GCA_910592055.1 Acaulospora colombiana
TTGCTACGCCTTGGCCATAAATTGATGTGCTATGAGACCACCAAGTTTTATAGGGGTGGGATTGCCAGTATTTTGCTACTTCTGTATTGCCGTCTGTCTCAGTTGTGATGACTATATCCCATAGGTTGTTGTGACAGTATTGGAACCATAGTCGACATTTTGTTTCATTGGATAGTCCTTGTATATTTCTGGTGCAGATGTGCCAGGTGTTATTAGTAGGAAGATTAGTTGTTAAGTATTGTGTGTTATATGTGTTTGGGGAATTGATGATGTTGACAATGGTTGTGTTCACAGATGAATTTGAAGTAATGTGTTGTAAATCGCTTGTGGGTGTATTGTTAAAAGTGTTTATCAAGTTAGATTCTAAAATTGTAGTTGTTGGAGGGGAGAAGTCGGTTGTTTGTGTTTTGTAGGATAGATTTGAGGATGAAATATGTGTATTATCGAATGGGGAAGATGTAGGATCTTGTTTCTTGAATGTATGTGGAATACTTCGTTCTAATATTTGATCTGTACTCATTGATTATTGGTTTTTGGGAGTTGTGTTGTTGAAATCTGTTTGTGTGATTTGAGAATAGATGAGTTGTTCCATTGATGCTACAACTTGCTGCATGGAGCTGTCGAGTGTGTTTATTTGATTTGTGAGTCGAGCCTGTTCGGCCCTGATGTCCATGGCTGGGCTGGTGGCCCTTCTCTTTCTTGAGGTGCTGGAGGTGATACTAATGTTGTCGTCTATTTCTTTATTGTTGTCATCTGCATCAATGAAGTTGTCTGTGTCTTCTGTTGAAGTGTAGAGCTCTTGGATATCAGTTTCCATGTCATCGATGCGTTGATTTAGATTGGAGAGGTCTTGCTTAATATTGTTGATTTCGGAGTGCATGTGCTTTAGAATGTTGTAGATGTCCCTGAGTGTGGGATTTTCAATTGTTGGCATTTGTTGTTGTTGATTGTCAGATGTGTTTGATGTGGTTTCTCTTCTTTTTCCTTTGAAGGCATCCACAAAGGATGTTGTGCTTGATGTTTTCTTTGTTTGTCTAGGCCTATTGTTTGTTCCTGCTGATTTATATCTAGCATAAAGGTGGCCAAATCTTTTGTTGGTTTGTTGTTTCTGTTGAGTGCATTCTTGTTGTCTGGCTTTAATGGGGCATTCTTTGGCAAGATGTTCTGTATTGGAGCAGATGTTGTAGATTTTGGCTGTGGTGTCCACCCATGTTAGTTCAGTGGTGCTAACTATGGCATTAATATTTTTTGCGCGTGTAAGGAGTTCTTCATTTTTGAAGCTAAGAATAGCGAATCTTTTTCTAGTGTATCCCTGTGTAGTTCTAGGGATGTAGCATGTTTGTGCTTTGGTTTCGTTGATTATTTCTTTTAGGTCATGGCCAGTTGTACCTGGGGGAAGGTTGGTGAGTTTAAGCGTGAATTTGCTTCTTTCTTCTTTGATTTGTTTGGTGTTTAGAAAGGGGAATATTCTAATCAAGTCGCCTCTGAATGGGATTGCCCATCTGTTACTGATTTTGTCAAAATCTTGTTGGTTGTGAAATTCTATATTGGCTGATTGCCACATGCCAATGGTTTGCATTTTGATGGATTTTATATCACCATATTTAGAAAGAGCAGCGCGGACATCTGCCTGAGATACGTTTAAGGGAATGTCCCATGCTCTGATTGTTTTGTGTTTAGCTTCAATACCATTGTAAACCGGTGCAGGCTGCATGTGTATGATGGTATTGTCATCGATTTTGATGTTTTTGGCCTTTTCAGCATCCCTTTCTGCTCCAAATAGGGCTACGATGTTGTTGATATCTTGTGACTTGTTGAGTCTGATGGATGTGAATGATTCTAGGCGGGACAGAAATTTTTTGATGAGATTAAGTCTGCTGTTATCGTCCTGGCCTGGGACTTCATTGGAGGGAATAAACATTTTGAACCGTTTTCTGCCGTATTCAGTAGACCAATCAGTGGGTCCTTGGGTGTTGTGTTGAGTGGAAGTTGGTGTGTCGTCAGTGTTTTGTGAAGGTTTTTGTAGTGTTTGTTGGTCGATTTTGGAGTTCGATTGGACTTCCTCAAACCAGTCGTCAATAAAGTCTTCTTCGTCATTGAAACCTCGTGGGGTGGAAGGTGTGCTGTTATCCTCTTCGTTTGTCAAGTTGGTCACTATTCTGAGTGTGTTTTGGTTGAGTTTGGAAGAAGAGGGGGTGGTATTGTTTACAAAGCTTGTTGAAATATTGATAGAGGCGCTGTTGTTGTGGCTGCCTGTAGTGTTGTTGCTGTTGATGTTTTTGCTACTGTTGAAAGAGTTTGCAGTGCTACGAAGTCTTGTTTGAGCGGTGTTTTTGTGAGGAGTTTGTTGGTCATCAAGCTCCATGTTTTCAGTGTTGTTTTTTGGGTTTTTGGATGAACTAGGGGTTGCTTGTGCTTGTATTTGAGTGTTTCTGTTTAAAATGGTCTTGGGAGGCATGTTGTGCTTTAAAACTCAGTGCTTTGGGTCCGTTTTTTCGCAAAAGAAGAAAATTTCCAAAAAAGGAAATTTTCAAAAATCAGTGATGTACGGGAAAGAGTTTTTTTTTTTTTTTTTTTTAAGAAGAAAAAATAAATGTAATTCTTGAAATTATTTTTTAAATTATTTTAAAAAAGTGTTAAGACTTTATTAATAAAGAAATAAAAAATTTTTTTTTGCAAATATCTTTTTTGTGTATGATCAGAGAATCAGTAAAAAGAGATTTAAATTAATTATTTCTTTTAATATACTGTATTTATAGACTTTAACAATTAATATTGATTGGTAATCAATAAAAAATAGTGAGAATATTAATTAATCTTAAAATTTTGTGTAACGCGATGGTTATATTAATCAAACGCGGGAATTCTTGCCTTCTTGCCTCTCGTCCATTTGTTGTTTTACACCATGGATTGTAAAGATGGAACTGCTTTAGTTCCGGCAGTTGCAGAAACAGAAAGCGTTGGTGTCAACACCTGCACGAATAATTCAGAGATCAAAGAAACAAATAACAGTAATAGTAATGAACGCTATCAACAGAAAAGTCAATTATTCTGGGATTCCACTGACGATCAAATCTTTTCGCAGGATGGAAAAACAATAATGACTGTTGGTCATGCTTCTGTAAAATCAGTTGTTCCTCTCGAACTTTTACAACATATATACTTGCCCGTGCAACCACATGATAGACTTTTTGATCCTAAAACAAGGACCATATCTTATCTCCACAGTAGATCCTTTCTACCGGTTAAATCATTAGCACCGGGAGAGAAAAAAAGGATATTAGTGACAGGAGGGGCAGGATTTGTGGGTTCTCACTTGGTTGATAGATTAATGCTAATGGGTCATGAAGTAATTGTGCTTGATAATTTTTTCACGGGCCGTAAAAATAACGTTGCCCACTGGATAGGTCACCCCAACTTTGAGCTCATTCGCCACGATGTAGTCGATCCATTTTTAATCGAAGTTGACCAGATTTATCATCTGGCGTGTCCTGCATCACCGCCTCATTACCAATATAATCCCATTAAGACTGTTAAAACGAGTGTAATGGGAACAATTAACATGCTTGGCTTGGCCAAGCGCATCAAGGCTCGTTTTCTATTAACATCCACGTCAGGTATGTATCATTGTTTTTTAGCATTCGGTGAAACCAATTTAAAAAAAAAGAATCCAGTGAATTCCACCAGCTTCATTTATGCTTGGCTACATTGTGTAAATCGCGTACGCATTTAGCCGATCAGGTTGAAGGAAGGGCGAATTTGTTAGCATGGTTTTTTTTTTTCTAAGAATCTTTTGAATCATATTGTAATTTTTCAATATCATAATTTTTTGTCATTGAAACTGAATATTCGCCGCCGGCAGAAGTCTATGGCGATCCTGAAGAACACCCTCAAGCAGAAACATACTGGGGTCATGTAAATCCCATTGGTCCGAGAGCATGCTATGACGAGGGGAAACGAGTAGCAGAAACATTGACTTACGCTTACATGCATCAAGATGATGTGGACGTCAGGGTTGCTCGTATCTTTAACACTTTTGGTCCTCGAATGAATGAGAATGACGGTCGTGTAGTAAGCAATTTTATTATGCAGGCATTAAAGGGAGAGGAGCTCACCATCTATGGAGACGGCCATCAGACTCGTTCTTTCCAATACGTTCATGACTTGGTAGATGGATTAATCTTGCTAATGAATAAAGATTACACGGAGCCAATTAATCTAGGAAATCCTGACGAATATACTATACGCGAATTCGCTGAATTGATTCGTAGCGAAGTTAACAGTTCAAGTAAAATCAAGACCTTGCCAGCACCAACGGATGACCCCAGGAAGCGGCGACCTGATATTACGAAAGCCGAACAGATTCTTGGGTGGAAGCCACGATGGCCGGTCAAGCAAGGCATAGGTGAAACCGTCAATTATTTTAAACGGCAGATGGAGGCAGGGCTCATATGATCGATAATGAATGCAGACGAGAAGGGACTGTAATATTTTGATCGAATCGGAAATTTTTATGTATAGTAGGTATTATAGATTTTAAAAATTTTCGAGGATCTTTTTGGTATATCATTAGACGTAGGTAAGCACCATTCAATTTTTTGGGAGGTAATTAATGCTTGCGTTCTCAATCGGATTCAACAAAAAAAATTTTTTTTTCGCCGAATATCTAAGAAACGACGAAAAGAAAAAAAATTAATAAATAAAAAAAAAATTTTAATAATAAAATACAATAAAGAGAATAAAAAAAAAAAAGTAATTCCAACTCATATGATGCTTATTGGCGTGCAATCAGAATTTTATCAGAATCACCTGCATCAATGTCGATCTAAAAACGTTATGAAAAACACGTGTATTATATTTGTTTGCCAAACTCTTGACGAGATTGGGGAGATCATCAAAACATGTAAAATCAATCATACATCTAAAGTACCATCAAGCCTTGCTATGCTTAATTATTTTTTGTTTTATTAATTGTATTATTGATATCACATATACAAGGAGACCTAGCTAATGTTTTTTCTTTCTAGATGTATTATGCAATTCTTTCCATAAATGTACTCCTTAATTGCACCCTTTGCTCCAAAATTCAAACGCATAGTTCTATTGCATGACGTGTTTAAATAAGTGCTTTGCTTATCCAACCTTTTTTTGGTGATAATTCATCGCATATGTTTTGATATACAATTTGTCATGTAGCATATTAAATAAATTATTTTTCACTGGTAGATATAAACGGTCAAGTATTGGATAGTATCCTCTCTAAACTAATCCAAATATGGAAATCAGAACATTCGCGTCTTAATGGTTTAAGTATTCAACTCAGTAATACGACTCTTTCGGAAATTTACTATTGATACGACCAGAGATGATGGAACACGACGAAGAATTACCGGAGCAACTATTCGGAATCCTGAGCTCTCTAAGAAAGAATGAACGTGAAGGAGAACTCGTGGACGGACAAGAGCGGAAATACTGCTTAAGCGATGATTGCCTTGGTAGTCTTTTCAATTCCAAAAATTGAGGAATTTAATACTTAAAAACGAATAATTGACGCGTCTTTCAGACACATATGCTCATAATAACGACAAAACCACCTGTATTGAATAAAGGTTACCTTCGGTACATAAAAGAACAACTCCAATATGAAGATGATTTAAGTTTCGATATATATTGTCACCTTTGGAAGTGGAAATTTTTAGAGAAAGATCTGATTCCGATATTTATGGAAAATAAAAACCTTGGCGATGAGAAACAGAAAGACTTGGTTCTCGTGTGTGGTAAGATTTATTGATACACGTATAGACCGTGGTCTTTTTAATTATTTTAATCAAAATTATCTTTAAATCTATCTCAAAGTTGAGCTATTCGTTCTTATGACCTCGCCGCTTGGCCCGATACTTGATGTAAAAGACCACGAGTTAGAAGAAGATCGCGATGTGTCACAGTTTGATCGGAGAATGAGTGAGCGCTTAAAATCGCATACTGATTACAAAGCAGTATTCGAGAAGAGTCCTTTGATACTCCGGGCAATATTGGACCTATTGAGCACATATTTGTCTGACGAAAAATGGTAAGGCACAAGAAGACAATTTTACCTAATCAATAATTCACCGGGGAATGCTTGTTCTAGGGAGATGGGCAGAAGGTCTAGGAAAGACGAAGAGGTCATTCGATTATTATTAAGTTTTTATAATAATTTGGTCGCAATTGAGGATCTATCGGTTCTACATATGTCTGGAATTCAGATGCAGGTTTGCACAACAAAATCGTCTCCTCAAACGATTTAATATGCTAATTTTACATTTCGTCCTTAGCACCAATTAGTCATTTTGTATCATGAAGAAAGAATATTTGAAACACTTTTTAATCTCGTCTCTATAAAGAAAGAATTATCACAATGGAATTTGATAATAGCAGAAATCTTTTACCACGTATTTTATAATATCGATCCACGTGATTTGCTAAAAGATCATAAGGCGGTTAGTTGTGTAACCCGAATGATGCATTAATGGCGTTTCGCTAAATTTATTTAATTTGACCAGGAGGCCGAGAGTAGGGCACAGAAATTGTTAGAAGAGGAATTAAATAAAAGAGAATTAAATCGCATACGAAACACACGCCACAATGGGACATACTGGATAAACGTGCCAGTAAGTGTAATTGATTTTACGAGCAATGGATCATTCATTTTTGCCCATTCATTTGTGCATCTGATCATCAGGGAAAAGAGTACACTGTCCGCAAACGAGATGCTGTGCGAGGGTTAGTGACAAAGGTTGTTGATAGTATTAAAAAGGAAATGCCCACACGAAAACCTCTGGTGGTAAGTTGTGTGTGTTATTGAGGTCTAGAATTATTGCGAAAGATTAGCTGACAAGATTTAATGATTCAGGGAGAATACGACAAGAGAAAGAGATCGGTTAGAATTCGGGGTCCCGCACAAAGATATTTAAAACTGGTGGCAACTCAATTTTTGACGCGCGCATTTAATGGTATGACTTATTCCCTATACTGCATTCGTTTGCGCAAAATCTGGAAGAATTCGGCACTTCTGAAAGTTGTTTTGGCTTCATAAATAGATTTGATCTCTTCGCTCATGCATTGTTCAAGTATGAAAAGGCAGCAGCAGCACTTCGTTCATCTTTTTTACCTCGTGCAGTTTTTCCTTGAATTCCGGAATCTTTTACGAAATTCCGACGAACCACTTGAAGAGTTGACGTTTGATGAATTCACGAAGTCGCAATACGATTACGATTGTGTCTCCACTATAATGTCCCCACAAGGGTTTGACTTTGTATTCAATCTAATTGGTAACGACAGAGATGACAAGGTGCACATCTTTAGAATATTGTCACTCGATTTACCTTCGGAATGATATTAACTATTCTTTCTGATAGTTGTGGTCTAACATACATTTTGGACTCGAATGCCTAAAACAGATGGTGGGCGTAATTTAGATTTTATCCTCTACAAAGTATATAGACTAATATTTCCTTTTTCAACGTGCATTACGTGAGTATTAGTTGTTGACTGTGAAGGCAATGAAGAGATCGAATGACAGACAAATACGCTATAAAGCGGAATACATAATAAACAAGATTTATTATAATCAAGATAATCTGGGCTTAATGGTATCTCTCATTAAAGACTATAAAGGGCAATCATTTGGGTACTTAATTATCACTTATGTATATTGTTATTTTGTTAAGTGGTGCAATGTAATATTTCCGAAATTCATAAAACTATCATTTTACATCAAGTTATTTGCAAAGTTTAATTGCCACGATACACGTCCTTCTAGAAAGACTTGAAAGCTGTTCGAAAACTAAATACGAGATTGTTGTTAAGAGCTCACAGAAAGATAAAAGTAACCATCGTATAATTTGGTGTATGGTGTCCTTTCAACCTTGCCTCAATTCTTACTCACCGACTCCTATTTTAGATAGCCTTTTAACAGACGATGACGATGATCCAGAACATGAAGAAGACCATAATGAAATGGAAACCGAATTTTCCAAAGTTGATCGTGAATTCCATGAAAATCATAAATGCATTTTTGAATTATTTGAGAAGGTGGGATTTTATCACAATCCTTTTATCACACGTATTTCAATATAATAACATGCTATTTTATTTAACCTTGTTTCTCTTAATCGCAGAAATTCGTTAGCGATTCCGTTGTCTCTACTTTTTGTAAATACTTGGAAAATTATGAAAGTCTTGACTCGGAGGGTCTCGATCAGATTATAACGATGTTTCATCGAATAAGCGTTCGTTGTTCATCGGAAAAAGTTTTTTTTAAGGTATAAGAAAAAAATTTTCCCACTATTTTTTTTTTTTTTCGCTATTGAAATTCACCCGTAGACTTACACCAATTAGATATCGGTCTTGGAACTTCTGAACTGTATATTGTTGGATTATAAGGACAGAGATAAATATTTATCCGATTCACAGAAAGATTTAAAAGAGTTCGCTTTATTTATAACTGAAAAAATGCTCGAACATATTGAAAATAACCGATTTTCGTTCGTTGAGGTATACCTTAATTTTTGACAAACCTTCGTTATTATCTTTGACAATTTGTACTGATTGATACTATGAAACCGTCAAGATTTTTTTCAAGAGCATGCATTTTGTCGATCAAGAAGATAGTTCTAGTGACGATCAAGAAAGACCTATTAAGCCGAAGGTGCGTTAATATTATCATTAAATATCATATTGTATTTTCCTGTTGAAATCTCTAATTATTGTTACCTTCTAATGTGCAAAAAAGAAACGGTAGGTTGGGTTATTCTCTTGTTGTGAGTTGAAAATTTTTGACGCCTGAGTTCTTTGATTACAGTGCGAAGAGGTGTGTCGAACTCGAACTGATACCAGGTTTGGATTGGCATGATAGACTTGGAATTGTGATAGCCCTGATTTTTGAAGAGAGGAAATTAAATTTAATTAGATGGATTCAGCGGGTAAGTTCAATCATTCCGGTCCCTATTTTAGGCGGATGAGCATTAACAAAATTTTCAGTATATAGAAAAAGTGGCAGATGAGAGAAAGTCATCTGAATTTGACGTTAACCAAACGAATGTCTCTGAGGATGCAGAATTCTCGATAGGGCCGCCAAAATTAGTTTCGAATCATGGTGAGTAAAATAATTCTAAAATAATAATGTTTTAGTCTAACAGTTTTAATCTAATTTGCGCAAAAAAAAAGTTATTGAACCTGATAATGAAGAAATTGAGGATGCGATTGAATACGATTCCAATTTCCGATTATTGCTTGAAGTCATGGATCTTCGCAGGGAGGATGGTACGTCATTTCCATATAACCGATGAGAATTAACATTCTAACGATTTCCTCTTGATTTTCAGGTGAAAACCAAACAAGATGGCTCATTCCTGATTCGTTTTCAAGTGAAGATCTCCTTAATTTGAGCATTAAGATTGATGAATTTGTGGAAAACCCTTTTACACCTTCCGAGGGTACCGCCTTATCAGACTTGATTAGAAAAAAACGCAAACGCAGAACGCGAAAACCACGCAACAATGATGGCGCAGAGCCAAAATCAAAAAGAAAGAAAAAAGAAAATGAAAAGGTGTCCGATAAAATTGAGAATTCTGTTCTTGGTGTGAACAGTGAATCCTCATCTAAAGAGAACGAGTCTCTGATGCACTTGGATTCTGATATCGACATTAATGAAGGCTTCTCGTCTTCGGTCAACAGCTCAAGTTCGGACATTGATGACGATAAAATCATTTATAGAAGGCATCGTTCTACTGTTTACAAAGAAGATTCTGATGTTGAAGATGATGTTTTATGATGGTTCACCAGATTCAAAACTTTCCATATTTCTGCTGGATCTTTATGAAGTCTGACTAGAAATAAAATAATAAATACTCTCTAATTTGAATTTTTCACTTTTCCTCCAGTCAACTAATTTGTTCCAATAGAACACTGTAGTCGTACAAATTTCAGTGGTTTTGGTCAAAAAAGAAATTGTTGCAATCTTACTCTAGCTTCGAGATGATTTAAAATGTTATTGATGTTTTGATCGTTCTTTTATAAAATTTTCTAGATGTGTTATGATGACTGGCAAAGTTATAACCATTAAACTTATAGCACTAGTTATAATTCTTTAATGTGATTCATAATAGTCTCTTGTCTCTCTTTTAGACTCAAGTCTCAGGTTGTTGTCTCTATATATTTATTTTGAATTTTGTACAAAATTGGATTATAAATATTTTCTATATTAGCAAAGAAATAGTTATTTCTTGATCAATGTTGTATTTAGCTCTAATAAAATCTATTAGATTGCTTTTGTAAATTACTTTTTTTTTTTTGAGTACCCATAGTTAGGCTAAATCATGAGTTTATTAATCAATTGAAAATATAAGTGTATTTTCATTCAAGTATCATTATATATACTACAGTTAAACTATCATTATAATCTAACTAACTCATCTTAAGCATAAAAGTCTCTAGGTTTAGCCTTGGGAACAATATTTTGCTTTACAGTATTTTTGGATAAAAACCCTTCTAGTCCATAGCATTATTGCTAACAGGTTGTTACTGCTATATGTCAGTCCAAGTCACTAAAATATAGGAAATTACAAAAAGATAAGTTGTAAAAAAGAAAAAAAGAAATATTTAAAATATTTAAATAGACAACAAGAAAAAAAAAGAGTAAAAATTAAAAAAAAGATTTCTAACTTTTTTCAAAAACCTATTTCTCAAGATCTCTTTTCAATAAAAAATACTTGATTGAAATATTTTTTCTTTTTTTAACCATTTAAAAAACTTATCCATTATTAATTTTAATTTTTTTCTTATATACTATCTGAAAAGATTTATCACCTAGTAAAAGCCTTTACTTCCAGAATACATTTGGTTTTAACCTTCTTTGGATAATGATTTTTTATCTATTTGCAGTAGAAAATCGACTTATGATAAATCTCAGGTTTTTATGTAACCTAATAAAAACTGAATTATATTACTTTAATATAATATCTTTTAATATCTATATTTAATTAAAGGAATTTTACTGGTGTACATCTTCTATTATTCAAAAGATCAGATTCCTTAACAATTATTTTACCTTATAATAGTAGGAGGGTTTTGAATAGTAATAGGAATTCTTATTAATTATAATATTCTTCAATAACTTTTGGGAAAATACATTTTCAACTATAACTAAAAAGTTGAAGCTTAGTATAGACTAGAGACTATTTGATTTTATTGCTTGACTGGAATAAAAAGAAGATCTTGATCTTGAATTTTGTCTAATCAAAATAATAAAAGAAAAAGACTTTAGTTTAAATAAATAGCAATTTTTTTCACCATCTGAGAACTTGTTGTTTATGTCTTATTGACCTTTTAAAACTTGATTTATAGGTTAATCCAATTGAAGGAGTAAGTAGAATCAGGATATCAATCAACTTTTTTAATTATTAATGATATCATAGATATAATCAATAAAAACTTATTTATATTCTATACTAATATATTTTATGTCAACCAATTAGATGTCAGTTAACATTATACTATCAGAAATTCAGGATCAAATTGAAGTAAACAAAATTTCTCAAGAAAATTGGAAAAAACAATAAATACTTTAAGAGAGTATAAGATAGTATGTAAGAAAGTAAATAATAAACCTTTCTTTATTAATAAAATCTCTATTTCTTGTTGCTTCCAGCTCTATAAGGTGACACTTCACTTGTCAATCCTTTTACTTTCTAGAACCTTTTTACCTTTAGTAGAGGAAATATGTACTTAAGTTTATTCAAGCTACTAGAGATCCAAGTTTTTATTTAAAGAAGTTTATAAACAAGTAAGGATGAATAGTAAAGATAAGTAAAGACAAGTTTCAAGTTGTTTTAATAAAAGTATAAAGACTTTATTAACAAGAAAATATAAAACTTTTTGCAAATATTTTTTTTGTATATGGTCAGAGGATCTGTGAAAAGAGTTATAGTATATTATTATTTGCTTTTGAAATTTATTTTGAATTTATTAAATTGTCAAGAAATCTTTTTCAATTGATCTTATTTGACACTTAAAATATTTATTATTTTTTTTTTTTTAGTTCATAATTATGTTGAAATAGCTTGTCTTTATTATGATACTTGAAAAAATATCAAAATAATCTGTAGATCTTCTTATATAATAACCAACTCATCTTTATATATTATTAATTAAAAAACTATATTATCTAAAAAATATGAGATGTCCACTAAGCTAGTTTGGATGAAATAAAACCAAGTCTCAACTAGATACTCTAAGTCAGATTTAGAAGACAATATTATATTTTCCTAGTAGCTTGACACAATGCTTCTAAATTAACTAGGATTATTGCCAATTGTTTGTTACTATTGATTATTTTGAAAAATAATGAATTGCTAAAGTTGGCATTGGGAAAAGGATAGACAAAAAACAATTTAAAGTTTTAAAAAAGATTCTTGTTCTATTTCATAGTCTCTTCTCAAAAAGGATCTTGCCTGATTTGAATATTCTTATTTACTTTATTTGAATTTTGAAAGAAGTCTTTTTTATTGTTATCTATGGCATTGGATGAATTTTTATTTAAGTATATACTAGATTGAAATAGTTTAAGAGAAACTAAAAGATCTCAACTTTCATCTTATGAAGCCTTTTTACTATCTAAGGAACTTAGAAAAGAGATAAAATTTCTTTATACATATTTATATCACCTTTCAGTAATATAGCTATTTTCTAGGGATCAAACATATACAATTGGAGAGAAACTTCTTTTAGAACTTTTTTCTTATATCACTTATAATATAATAAAGACACATTAGTATGACCAATAGGAACTTGTTTACTTTTTTTAAAACTAACATATTTCATATTAATCAATTACCTTTGATAAGAATTTGTATTATTCAAAATTCAGAATCAAATTGAGATAGGCAAAATTTTACAGAAAACATAAAAATGACAGCTCTAAGAAACTAACAAATTACTAAAAGAAAAAAGAATAAGTCTTTCTTCCATCAAAATATCATATATCTCTTACTTCAAAGATAAAGAAGACTTTCGGATACTTCACTATTGATTTTTTTTTTTTTTGAAAACTTTTTTGTTGTTGGTATTAAAGATATTACTTGACTTGTTCTTGATTATCAAAAGTTAAGTTTTTGATCAAAGAGGATTGTAAACAAGTAAAAGAGGATAGAAGTGGCTTTTAGAGTTACTCTTCAAGAAATTTTAAGAAAAGTGTTAAGACTTTTTTAACAAAAAAGTATAAGAACTTCTTGTAAACATCTTTTTTGTATATGGTTAAAGAATTAGTGAAAAGAATTTTTTTACTTGATACTTAAAATATACTGTAAATAATATTTTGATAATAACTTAATAAAATTAAATTCAACAATTGATTGATAAAAAATTTGATAAAAAATTTATATATTAATATACAGTACATACAGTATTAAACTTGATAAAAAATTACAAATTCAATATAAATATTAATACTATAATAAAAAAATATAATTAAAGATAAGTCCTTAAATAGAGAAACAAAAATAAAAATCAAATGTTTTTTATTAGAAAACATTAAAATTTTTAAATTAATAAATATAAAAAATTATTCAAAATAATTTTTATTTTTAAAATCTTTGATTTATAATATTTTCTAAATTTTATTTCTACTAAGTAAAAAGTTATAAATTTTATTTCTCAAAAAGAGGCATAAGTGAGTTATGAAATTTTATATACTGAATACTTTAGGGGTCTATTCTTAAATATAGTATCAATTATAATTAGTTATTCTTTTTAAATTATCAAAACTTAAATATAAAAAAAATTTTTTTTATTTTATTTTAAAGTTAAAGATAAGTATTAATAATTAATGCATAATATAATCATCATTTGATTTTTAATAAAGTTAAAATTCAATTATTCATATATTTAATTAATTTTTCAACTAATATGTTAGAAGATTTATTATATTTAAAGATGGGTCCCTAAAGTCTAATATTATATCCTATAACTGAAAGTTTTATAACAGAAAAGCATTTATGTCCCCTCCAGACTTTAGGTTAGAGAACATAATTATATAACTGAAAAGTATTTATGTTCCCTCCAGACTTTAGGTTAGAGGACATAATTATATAATCAAAAAGGATTTATATCCCTCTAAACTTTAAGTTATAGGATATAATTATATAACTGAAAGTCAAATTTTTATAATCAATAGTTAATTTATTACTGATCAGCAATTTTTTATAACCGAAAATCAATTTTTTATAACTGAAAATTAATTTTATAACTGAAAGTCAATTTTATAATCAAAAGTCAATTTGATATATGAAAGTAAGGACATAAGTAATTTGATAACCAAAAGTAAGGACATAAGTAATTTGATAACCGAAAGTAAGAACATAATGTACAAATTTTGATCAAAAGATCTACTTCAAAAAATTTCTGATTAATTATTATATATTTATTTATAATAATATAAGATTTTATACGTTTTTGTCCTCTTTTTTTAAAAAAAAAAATTTTTTTAAAGATATTTTCTTCTTTAGGCAAATTTGGTAAACCAAATAGTTCAGTTTGAAACTATATTAAAAAAGGTAAATGAAAAAGTAATGGATATTATTAAGCTACTTGTAATTATTGTAAAAAATTTTAGGAGAATGGAAAATCACAAAAATTTTGTCAATATTTAATAAATAGATGTCCTTCTTGTCCAGAACCCATTATGACATATTTTTCTAAAATAATTGCTAAAGAAGAAGTCAACTTCTCCTCTTCAAATGAAAACATAGATAATAATAAAAGAAAAAGATAACAAAAATT
Source organism: Acaulospora colombiana (assembly GCA_910592055.1). Classification (NCBI taxonomy): domain Eukaryota; kingdom Fungi; phylum Glomeromycota; class Glomeromycetes; order Diversisporales; family Acaulosporaceae; genus Acaulospora; species Acaulospora colombiana. The sequence continues at coordinate 14,818 of CAJVPT010003211.1, forward strand.
AGATGATTTTTATAAATCTGAATTTTTGCAACCTGGCTATCAAGAAAAAATCAACAAAATTTTGCAATCAAAATTTTTTCTATAATTTCAAATTCATCTAGTTGAGAAAGAATTTTTTCTACTTTGGGTTGGATGATTGAAAAACGATAACAAAATTTGAATATTGAAAGTTTTAAATCAATGGCAAAAATTCATAAGTATTTAATTTTAAATTCAAAAAATGAATTAAGTTATTTTAAAAATAATTATTCGGATAATGAGATTATAGATCTAGTTACTAATGTTTATAATTTATTGGAAAATGATTTTGAGGAAGATGAAATTATTAAAAATATTGAAGAAGTATTAGAAGAAAATGATAATATTTCTAATTATAATAATAGTTATTATATTCTTACACTAGAAGAAGTTATTGATTTACATAATAAAATATTAAAAAGAAAACCTTTTATTATTATAGAAAGAGAAAAAATTGATGAAAAAATAATGAAGGTAATAAAGGAGGATTAAAAAATTATAATCCGGTTGATTTAGTTGATGATATTATTAATTTAGATTATTAATATGAAATATTTTAAGTTTTTTGAAGGGATTTTGAATTTTCACATTATATGATCAGATATTTTAATTTTTGATTGATCATTACACAACTTATTTTTGTTTTTTAAACTTTAAATTACGTGACTATTATGCAAATCTTGTTTATATTTTTTTTTTGAAATTTTGAATTTCATGATTTATAAATAATAAAGAAATATAAAAAGAATCCAAGTTCTGTAGGTGGTGATAGGGAGGAGAAGGGTGAAATTATTACCTAAAAAAGAAATTGATAGATTTTTCACTAAGTTCTTTTTTTAAATTCAAAGAGATTTTTCTTTATAATCAAAGTTTATTAATAATAAAATTTTT
>CAJVPT010003212.1:0-15719 GCA_910592055.1 Acaulospora colombiana
TGTAGTTTGTTGTTAAGTCCTAAATCTTTAAAGGATAAAGTGCTTTTGAGGCTGGCTTCTCTTTTTCAAAAAAATTAACAAATAAGGAAATTTTTAAAAAAAGGGGATCAGCGGAAAGAGTTTTGTTATTCCCAGTACATCTATTCTTTTCTCTTGACAATATTCTAGTAATAATATCTTGTCTACCTCTGTAATGATTTCTTTTACGTTGATTGTTTTCTTCTCGACTATTAGTGGTGATGTTCCTTACTTGTTCTTTAATCATAATTATTTTGGAGATACTGGAAGATCTGTTTTGTTGATCCTGAGGCCTTGATGGGTAAGTCCAAGCAATCTATCATTTCTTTTATGGTGGATTTGATTGTGGACTCCATTTGATTGATTTTGCTATTGATCAATTCTTGTTGTTGTCTGATATCCATTTCTTTGGGAGATGGAGTTCTGAAGCTTGATCTCGATGGCCGTTATTCTTATTCAATAGGTGATTCGATAATTTCTGATCCTTTTGCTTTTATCTGTGGATCTTTTTCTAATGTGGATACTCTCTTGTCCAACATGTGAACCTGGTATTTAATGGTATTCATATCCATTTGGAGCTGTCTGATGGCCTTGATAAGTGTTTTCAGCTGTGCAGGTAGCTGTGAGGAGCCTTTTGCTACACTGGCATATGTTCGATTTGTGTTTGTTGTGAAACCCTTGATGGGCTTTTTCTCTTGCCTTATTGGTTAGAAGCCTTGCCTTTGAGGAGCGGAAGTCTTGATTGTCCTAGTCTATTGGTTCTATTCCTCTGTGTTAGGTCCTTTTTTACTATGGTGTATGCATTGAAGTCATGTTCTCGTATCCCATATCCAAAGCAAAGTTTTGTTGATCTTGCAACCCACGTGAGTTCTGTATCTTTCAGTTGCAGAATAGTATTCCTTGCTTTATTCAAGTCTTGTGTATCTTTGAAATACAAGATGACAAACCATTTGTTTTGTTTAAGTTGGTTTAAGAAAAAATAGCATGCCTGGGTATGCATCTGTTTGATAATTCCTTTCAACTCTTTTGCCGATATCTCTTGTGGGAGATTGGCAAGTGTTGCACTGTATTGATTTCTTTTTTCTTTAATGATCTGAGTCTTGACCATTGGATATACTCTCATAAGTAGTTGTTCTTGTAAAGAGCCCATGCTCTGGCCTGCTCTTCGAACACTGCTTCTAAAATGAATTATATAATTCCTGATTGGACCATACCAGCCAGTTGAAGTGAAATATATTCTATGACTGTTTTATCCTCAAATAAACTGACTATGTCCCTTTTTGTGAAGTGGGTGGGAATGTCCCAGAGCCTGATAGATCAGACTCTACTTTCGGGTGTACCGATCTATGGTACTAATCTAAATTTAGTAGTTTCATTGTTGGTGATCTTGATTTCACATGTCTCTAGAGCCTCATAGTAATTACTAAATAGTACTGCGATCATCTATAAGCCTGTTGGTTCCTCTGTACGTACATGCATCAGGGTTACCAGATGCTCCAGCTTGCTTCAGATAAAGTCAATTTTTTCATGTGTTGAGCTTTTCGATACTTTCTCCAGATCTATAAAGACTTTGCCTAGGCAGAGTGTGTCATTGAGTCTTTGGGAGTATGATTGTCTTGTTACTGGAGTTCTAGGCCTTTGTTCCTTCTCATAGCTGTATCTATTGTTGATAATATTTTCCTGGTTATTCATGGTCTCTCCTCCTCCTTGGTTACTATCATTGTTGTTGATGTTACTGTCATGGGTGATGGTGGTCTTGATTCCATGTTTATTTTTTCTATTGTGTCCACTGTTTCGGTGATATTCTTCTCAGAATTCATGGTGTTGTCACGTTCCATGTTCTTGAGCTCTATACTTTCTTCTTGATCTTAGTGAGGTCCTGCATGTCTTGAATGGTTTCAGCTTCCTTTTCTTTCTTTGCAACTGTTTTACTTCTCTTAGTACTAGTAAGTGGATTAAATTTATTTGACAGTTTGATCTTCAAGAGCAGTTTTGCGATTTTATCACTGCCAGTAATGATTCTCTCACTAGTGTAATTCAAGTTGTGTCTTTGACTCTAGATCTTTTAGACATGTTTGTTGTAAGGGTTCTTTAAGAGCATTAAGTTTTTTCTTGTGCGCTTTGAGAGCATTGAGTTTTTTCTTGTACGCTTTGGGTTGTTACCATAAAAGAAAATTTTCACGAATTTTGTTGGAAGTGAGAAAGAGTTTTTTTTTATGTTCTACACTTGTAATATATTATAATTCAAAGCTATTTAATATATTAATTACAACTTTACCATTTTATGTTACTATATGTCAATTTTCAAAATATCAAAAAAGTATTTAATTTCAGCTTTATTTAATAAAAGTTTAAGAAAAAATCCTAAAAAAGTAAAAATTACTTATATAATAATGCAATAATTTACTGGTTGATTTATGAACAAAATTTTTCTATAGATATTGAAAACAAAAGGCAAATATTTGAAAAATAAAGAATTTATATTTCAGTATAAAATATGAAAGATTTTATCAAGTCAAATTATGTCATTAAATAATAATTAACAAAATTTGAAATTAAATAATACAAGTTCTTAAAATGATAAATCTGAAATTGATAATTATAAAGAAATAGATAACATATTCAAAGATTATTTAGTATCAAAATATGAATTTTTGCCAAATTCTAGCAAATTTTTAGATATCATTTTATATGAATTTTGTTATATATTATAAACTATAGAATTCAATTTAATTTATTGAATAGTGCAATAGATGCACTGCTAAAATTTATAAAATTGATGCTAATTGAAATTGATGGTAAAGAATTTGAGCTCTTTTATAAATTTTTGTACTATTAACAATAAACTTGAATTATTAAATCAGTTCATTAGTTTTGTAATATATAAAAAATACCACAAATTGTACAAATAAAATGATATTTTTAGTTTTCAAAAAAACAATTGACTATTGATCATAAAGTATGTTTATATTAAATTTCCTAATTCAATAATAAAAGGAAGAAAAACTTGTGATTTTCCATTATCTACACAATTAGAATTATTAAATAAAAATGTAATTAATCGATCCAATTTGGTTTTTCTATATTTTACTATTCAGTATCAATTGTTTCAAATATATCAAAATCTAATTTTGAATCTAATCTTTGATATTAGGTAGATTAATTAATTATTGATGAACTTCTATACAATATCTATAATGATGATATTTGAAAAACTTTTAAAGATGAAAACTTAGAATTATTTTTTAGCAAAAAGATGATTGATTTATATTTGAAATTGATATTAAATATTAACTAGTTTTAACTATTAATGATAAAGTACATAGTACTAAAGTTATACAGTATATACAGTTATTACAAATTTATCACATGAAATATGATTTAAACATGAAATATGTTGATTTTTGACATATTCTCAAGTCCCAGTAAACCAAGTTTACATCAAATAAACTATTATTTTTCTTCAATTATTGATGAATTGATACAATTATGACAAGAAATAAAGCTCAATTCGACTGACAAAAATGAATAGAAAAAATAATTCAGGTGCCTTAATTTTAATTTTATGTAATATTTTTGCATTACAAAAAGTGTATAAACACATTTCAGCACCAGTATCATATTATTATTGCAAGATTATAAAAATAATCATTATAATTTTGGTGATATGGAGAATATAAACGAATGAATTATATCAAAAGATTTGATAACACATAAATGAGATTCTATTAAATAAAGGTACTGTAACTCAAATGCAGCACAAAAACGTTTTTTTAGTAAGAATCATATCGAATAATCTGAATTTCTTCATCTACTTTATTTTGATTTCATTTAGCATTTAGTTATCAATCCTATATATCATTTTTTCTTAGATATTGATAAATGGTTTATTAAATAAATATGGATCAAAGAAGGAATACTGATGAATAATGCATTGAATGAAATACAATTAATAATGGAAAATTTTAAAGTGCCATCAGATATTGATCAAATTCCAAGAAAAGTAAATAATGGTGAAGAATTTACAAACTTTACTGTCAATCAGTGGAAATTTTTTTCACAATATATGTAACCATCATTCTACAAAAACATCTTTCAGATGTGAATTACTAAATTTTAATAAATTTTATTAAGATTTGTCAAATTTTAGTATATTGAATTTTAAGATAAAATTTGTCAAATAAGGCTTATGAAGGATTAGTTATAATAATTAAACTAATAGAATGAAAATATGAAGAATAAAAAATTACTCTAAATCTTTTTCTTTTATTATATTTATATGAATATGCATATAATTATATACCATTGTATGTATTTTGGTATTTTTTGTTTAAGAGGATAAATAATAAATTAAATGTTTTTAAACAAATTTAATATTCAGAAGTGGATTTTTAATCTAAGTTTATTGTTTAATAGTTACCAAAATATTGAACCTGAATTAATATAAAGATTGATGAATAATTATTGAATTATTAATCTAATTATATCCTATTCTAATAACTAGGGGCTTAAAATTTTAAATAATTGATCAAATATCAGTTAAATTTCTGAACTAGATTAATTATTGACTAATGAGTTATATTGATTTTTAAACAACATATATAATATTTATGAAACAATAATCAATAGATCTGAACATTTTTCAGATAAACTCTTGTATCCAAAAAATCAAATTTAAAGGTATATTAGATCTATTAGTCAAATATTATAAAACACCTTATGTAACTATAACTTTTAAATACCATTAATGAAAAATAATAAAAATTAGGTAATTATTTGAAATAGAGCAGATCAATATAGTAGATGACAAATTAAAAATGAAATATTTGATTTTGTTATATTCTCACAAAATATTAAGGGCTCATTTATATTAGTTCTATTTGAAAATTATGATAGAAGTGTCAATTTATATGTAAGACAAGTTTAATTTTTCTTTATACATTCAGTTAACTTTTTGAATAATATTATTAAATATTGATTGGCCTTTATTTGGTGATACAAATCAGTTAATTCAATAGAAAATAGATTTTATTTTAGATCTGAAAATGACATGAATATTGAATTGTGAAGTATCAAATTTTATCCAATTAGATGTGAATGCATAATTCCTATTAATAATATTTTTGCTTGATTTATTCCATTTAGATATAAAACCTTAAATTAGCAAGATCCTTATAAATATTTGGCTATAATTTCTTTAAATTATAAATATAATATATAATTAAAATTTGACAAATTATAAATTTTTATGACCTGTGGGTCAATAGTCCAGTGGATGTACTTCCAATTCACCATTCACAAGTTACTAGTTCAATTTCACCTTAGAACAATTCTCACATATAGGTCATATTGCACAAGATACATGCTAATTAGTCATATATACTTCTGTACACAATGATCTATTGGATCTTACCATCTAATCACAGTATCATAAATTAGGTCATACAGGTCCTAGTCAGTTTTAGTACTAGGATAAGAAGTCTCGACTATCTGGAATATGCAAAGAAATCAAGGAATGTTAAGAAAGATAATAAATGGCTCACAATCCTATCAGTCTTATATAGAATATACCTCATCTCAAAAAATTTCTGTCTTATGGGATACTGGGAGATCTTGGTTATCTGTACTAGTTGCAAAAAAGTAAAGGGCTAATAATATGGGAGGTCTTAAATCATTAATCACTAATGACTATCAAAGAGGGATCTTATGGGTGGCCAATGAGAAAGGATAAATAGTTATAATGGGGTAAAAGCCATATTTGAAGAGGAGTTAAGAATGGTTACTAGAAGACTTTGATCATTAATCTGGCTTACCAATAGCCACTAAGAAATTAACATGGGACCATATGGAGAGTAAAGACATTAATGGACAACCAGTCTTCTGAAGATGAAACATAGTATAAGGATATCAATTAAAGGAACAAACCCCTACATATGGATAACAATTACTATATAATGTGACCACATATTTAAAATAGCTTCTTGAATAAAAAGAAATTCCCTAATGGATTCTTGAAATATCAGAAGTACTTAGATACAGAAGGCAGCTAACAGAATGATATCCTTATCAGTAAAGATAGGTTCCTAAAGGGGAAGGCAGAGACAAAAATCAAATGTTCCTTATTAGGAAAGATTAAAATTTTTAAATTAATAACTATTTAAAAACTACCTACAATTATTCACTATTATTCAAATCATTGATTTATAGTATTTTCTAATTTTTGTTCCTATTAAAGTGAAGAGCTATGAATTTTGTCCTCAAAAAGGTGATATAAGTGATCTGCAAAATTTTATATACTAAATACTTTAGGGACGCATCATTACTTATCAGTAAAATCTAAGAATGATTTGAATAGATTTAGGATAGTATAGGCTAGCTATAAGAATCGCTCTTGTAGAACTAACTTTATAAATTTCTAAAAAATATTTAATCAATAAAGTCCAATCAATATGACTATAAAAAAAAATAACAATAATAAAAATAAAATTTGACAAATGTTTAACAATTTTTTGAGAAAAATTTTAATAAAATATATAGTAAAAATAATGTAAATTATATGGCAAATAATGCCAAATTATATAGTAGAAATTAATTGACAATTTACAATATTTATACTGAATTATATAATAGAAATTGATTTTTATTTTTAATTTTTTATCTTCTATTTATAATAAAAAAATTTTAGCAACTATTTTTTTAAATATTATGACAAAACTATTGCTAATAATTATTTTAGTGTATTATCAAATAGTTTGCTAAAGATAAAGCAATATAAAATATTTGCACAGTTGAAAAATTAATTAATTGATTTAAAATTAAAGTATAATTTTATAATAATATTTTTTTAAATATTTATTCTCAAACAAAATCTCAAAAATATATCTATAAATTAATAATAAATAATTTTTATTCATATTTATTATTTTTAAAAATTAATAAAAAATTATATGTTTCTACTCTTAATATATTTAATGATAAAAAACACATATTTAAAATAAAAATTATCAAAAAAAAATCTCTTTTCCACTTGCATCAAAATTCATAAAAATTTTCTTTTATAATAACAACCCAAAGTTTATAAGAAAAAACCCAATGTTTGCAAAGAGCCCCTTTAACAAACATGTTTAGAAGGTCTTTTAAAGTTAAAGATATAGTGATAAATTACACTATCAAAAGAATAATCACCGGTAGTGACAAAATTGCAAACCCACTTCTGAAGACCAAACTATCAAGCAAATTAAATCCATTCACCACCAAGAAAAACAGAATAGTAGCAGATAAGGAAAAGAAGGCAACAGAATTGGCAAGTATACATGACCTTATCTAAAACCAAGATAAAAATATGAAGCTTAAGAATATAGAAACATGACAATAGTATAAATCCTGAGAAGGATATCATGGAAATCTCCAAGACAACAAAAGAGATAAATACAAAATCCAGATTACCATTATTGGTAACAGTAGTATCAACAACCATAACTTCAAAAATAGGAAAAGAAATCTCAAATGGTACAGAGAATATTATTAATAACCAGTACAACTATAAAGTAGAATAGAGAACAAGACCATAGCAATAGAATGAACAATTTTTCAAGAAACCTTCGATACACTTTATTCAGGAAAGATCTATATGAATACAGAAGAGTTGTCAAGACTCTCAACAGAAGAAAAAATTCATCAAGTATATGGCAAATTGAGACATCTACCAATCCTGAAACATATTCGAATAGAAGAGCCAATCAGATTTCTAACTATCACAGCCATTTTTGACAATTATCATGAAGCCATAGTTACATACAAGATTCAGATTAATAACAATAAAACTTTCAAATTTAGACTAGCACTCCAACTCAGTACTATGGTATGTAAATTCCAATCTATCAGAATCTGAAACATTCACAACTATTTTTAAAAAAAGATATCACAAACCTATTCCAAGACAAAATCCAGATTGAGTACATTACCCTGCAACTAGCAGGACAAGTTAAATTCAGAATCATCCAGTTCAGCACAAAAGAGGTATATAAGAAACAGATCCAAAAGTGGGCTATCTACAAGAATACCTTTTGCATGAGGGTATATTCAATAGCCAGAACCCATATCACAAGAGAGAAGAGAAATCAGTATAGTGCAAAACTCATCAACCTCCCTTAGGAAACCTCAGTGAAAGAACTCAAAGAGATTATTGAACAGATAGCAGCCCAAGTAGTATACTTCCCTTTCAACTCCACAAATCAAAACAAATGGTTCACTATCCTGTATTATAAAGATGACAGAAATCTTAATAGAGCAAAAGGTATGAACTTTTACCTTTAAGACAGTAAATTAGTCTAGGTCACAAGAACAACTAAACTATGTATCAACTATTGAGCCCATAACTATAACTATACATATTGCTCAATAACAAAGGAGAATCCAGTATACAAAGAAAGAACTAATAGACTGGGCCAGCCAAGACTCCAATCAAACAATATGAGAGAATACCTTATTATTAGACAAGACAGGAGAATAACATTTAGCTCCTTCATATCAGGACACACATACACCAGCGTTACTAGAGGATCTCACATAACTGTAAGTAGGAAAAACATATTAGATATCCTTAAACAAATCTAAGTAAATATAGAAGCCATCAAATATCAAATGCACATCCTAGACAAGAGAGTCATAGAAATCGAAGCAGGTCCCCATATCAAAGTCAAAGGGTCAGCAATTACTAACTTTCCTCTTCAAAATGAATTTTCATGATAGTTCAAGTTTCCAAACTCCATAACTAAAAAGATTGAACATTAGACAATAATAGAGACTAATAAATAAAGGAATCAATCAAATAGAATTCAAGATGATATCCACCATGAAAGAAATGATAGACTGTCTTGATATACTCAGCAATACAATTAATACCTTAGAACTGACCCCTTCCTTCCTTTTGAACAATTATAATTAATGAAAATCTTAAAAGTCAAGCCTGTGACAGGCAAAATGAAAAAAAATCTAATACCAATGAACTGAACAATATTTGAAAAATAGGAATATTAAATGTTAGAGGAATCAACTTAAAAATGGATGAGATAGCAATTTTAGAATATGGATAAGAATAACAAATAGATATACTAGGTATTATAGAAACCTGGCTCCCAGGAAATCAAAAATAGCATGACGAAGAAGAGAAATATCAAATCTGGTTAACAAAACTGATACAACACTCCTATGGAGCAGGAGTAAGTATTCTGATAAAGAAAAAATGGGCAATACATATTTTCAGGTTCAAGAAATACATTAACCAAGGAATCACAGTAGACATGTTATTCAAAGGACAAATTCAATATAGAATATTAACAATATATAACTTATCAGATGGAATCAATAAACAAGACAGAAGGAAACTATTACAAAGGTACAAAATAAAGATCAGTAAGGCAAAATCAACAATATGTTCGTGATAGTAATGAGTGATCTCAATGAAATAGCTGAATTATCAGAAGGACTGTACCTCAGAAAAAGGCAAAGAAAACAAACCCAAGCACTTTATCAATATATTAAAAATTTTTAACCTTGTTGACACATTTAGACAGGCCCACCTCAATAAAAGAAGTTATACATATAAAAAAACAAAATCAAATTAAGGGAGTAGACTGGACTACATATGGATCTCCAATCCATTACAACCACATATCATTAATATAGAACATGTAGAAGTGAAAACAAATGGTAATTACACATCTCATCACATCATATACATCTTGAAGTAAGTTATCAAACAGAAAGAACAATTTATAGAATATTATAGATTATACAAACTCTAGCCCTAAACAATGGTCAAGGTTCATTAGAAAAATGAAAAAAAAATTGATAAAATTCTTTAAAGAAAATTTCAAAATGATAGAGGAAACATAACAACACCTCAAAGAATCAATCAAGGCAGCAGCAGAAATCTCATTGAAAAAAAAGTAAAGAAAAAAAAATATTGGTACTATACACAAGTCTAAATATAAGAAATTCATATAGAGACCACTCAAGATCAGTAGCTTATACAAAAAATACATGGCATGGAAAATGGGTTCAAACTCATGCATATCTACTATAGAAGTACAGATTGCAGAACTAGTACAAGAAATCAACACACCAATGATTCTCATAACAGAATCACCCCTATTCTGGCAAGACTTAATGGAGAACAAAGAAGAATTTCACAGATAGCTACTAGAGATGAGAGAAATCTAGGAAATAGAGAACAAAATATCCAAGATCATGACTGAGAAAGAAAAAGAAAGAAAATTCTAAAGTACATCAAACAAAAATAAAAAACCTAGAGGAACATCCAAAAAAAATGATCATTAGCATTCTGGACTGCCAATCTAAATTCATAGATATGCAGAAACTAATAGAGCAGAAAACAGAGAATAAGATAGAGATTATCACTGATCCACTCACAATAAAGAACAAAATCAGAAAACACTTTCAAGAGTGGACAAGACCCAGACAAATACTGAATACAAAAAACTTCTCACATTGGGAAAAATAGTATAGACCAAAAAAACAATTCAAGGTAGATAGTTCGACAACATTTTAGCTTCAATAGAAGCAATAGAGATAAGAAAAACAATCCAAGAAAAGAAAAACTGTAGTGCCTTAGGACTATCAGGAATTATATACATTATGCTTAAAAACTTGTGAAGAAGGGAATAAAGCTAGTAGAATTACTCTTTAACAAAATCATGAGAACAGGAGAAGTTTCAAAGAACTGGAAGAATGGAAATGTCTATTCAATACCAAAACCCAAGGACTGAATAGAAAACATCAACATCACTTACCCTATTACATAGCTAGAAACAACAAGAAAAGTATTCATAAGTATCTTGACATCAAGACTCATAACAATTTGTATGAAACACCAGATACTGTGTACCAACAATTGGACAGAACTACCTGGAGGAAGTATGTAGGAGTCAATTTATATCCTCAACATTGTTATAGAGAAGACAAAAGAATTCAAAAAAGAGGCTTGGACTTTAATCAAAATATAAGCAAGGCATATGACTCTATAAACAAAAACATGCTGATTCAGGTATTAAGAAGAATTCGAGTTTCAAAAGATATAATCATAATACTAAATAATATATTGGAGGATAGAAACAAAAAAGTAATTATAGTGCACAGCTTAACAGATAAATACCTAGTACAAGATGAAATTAATCAAGGAGATACTATTTTTTTCTTTCTCTGGAGAGTATATTATGTTCCGTTATTATAAGAAATTGAAGACTACCACACTGGATACACAATAGAGACAGAAGTATTGCTAGATCTGATCTCAAAGAGTCAGAAGACAATTGTCAACAAGACAATAAGGAAAGCAAAGATCACAGCTATAGTATATATGGATGACACCATCTGGTTCACAAGCAATAAACAGATATGCAATCCATTCTAAACAAAGCCACTGAGTTTTACAGGATAAACAATATACAAGTGAATAGTGAGAAGTCATTTTTGATCTGTATAAATGTGTCCCAAAACAAAGAAGTAAACGTATATAGTTCAATGGAACACAGATCTTGGCAGTGCAGCAAAATAAAGCAATAAGAATTCTAGGGAGATGAATAACAAAAGACAGAAAGAAAACCCAGCAGAAGAATATTATTAAAGAAAAAGTAGACATAACAACCAAAACACTGGTCTAAAAAAAAATTACAGATAAACAGATATGGTATATAATCAATTAGGCCCTGTTTTCAGTGATCGAATATTTACTCAATGACTTAATCTTGTCAGAGAGAGAATGTAACAAGTTGAGTAGCAGGATAAACAAACCATTTAAACACAAAGTTAGCCTATCTTCAACAATTCCAAACAGCATTTTTATGTAGATTTTGGTTACAAACTGTTCAATCTATGGAACTGGCAAATCCTAATGCATGGGAAAAACCTAATGAATTGACTTAATGGTCACAACCTCTATAGAATTACTATTCAAATTAGACTCCAACAACTACAAAATAACTACTGATCAAATATTTCAATACTTACTGACAAGCTTTCCTTCTGAATCAAGAAAAGAAACAATCTCATGAATGAAATTTTAAAAATTATAAAACTACAAGAAATCATATTAGCACCAATGGCACAAACATGGTTTGGAAAACTAGTTAAAAATGAGGGCAGAGCAATCAGAGAAATGATTACAAAGAAATAGTATAACAAATACAGAATCTTCCTCAAGCACAGAAGGATTATGGTTAAAGACCAACTCCTGAATGATAACAAAACAAGAATTTTATCCTGGCAACAAATAAGAATGAGACTTGAAAAACAAGGAAGAATTCCTAAATGTTACAATACAAGGAGCTAAAAAAACTAATTACCCAAAAATGGCCAACACTATCAATAGATAAGAAAGACTCAAGTCTCAGAGAATACTACAATGACAGTAGCTCCAATACCAATAGCTTCTGAACAAATACTTCTATATTTTCAGCCTAAAATCAATTAACTCTAAAATGGCTAGCAACCAAAAAAAATGGAAAAACAATAATAGTGAAGAAAAGAAGATAACTAGATAAGAAAAAAGCAATAGTAAACCACATAGTTACCAAGAATGGGACATTACCAATTTATAAGTGCAAAGGCTGCCCGTTCAATAATCAAGACCTTAGAAAGATATACAAAAACCAATAATAATATATATTGAAACAGTTCCTAACACATTCAATGAAAATCAGAGTCAGAAAGAGCACTGCTGGGATCTTTTCAGAATAGTGGAAATCAACTACTGGACAATCATCAATCAACAGATTACAGTCATCTCTGCAAGATTTGAAACTCATTATTAGTGAAACCAGTAGGCAGTTCCCAAACATACACAAACTGAGCATATATCTGGACCCACTGTCAACTACTAAAGCACTCATTAGAAGAAAGATACAAGTCCCAGACAGGATGATCCAAAGGCTACTACAAATAGCCCAACAACTAACAACAAAGGATAACTTCCAATTCTACACAGATGGCTCCTTTACAAGATGCAATACTAGAAGCAGGATAGGAATCAGATGGATGCTCCTTTATAAGTCAAGAATGAAATCATGATCTTCCAAGACAAACTTAGGACATTCCTTCCTCAATTAGAGTAGAACTGATAGCAATCCTTATAGCAATCAGCACAGTCAGTCCTAATAAAAAAATTAAGATTTTCATGGATAGCCAAGACACAATCAATGCAATAGATAAAACAACACAAAAGGAGCAAACCAAAAACCAAAAACTAGAAAGGCAAAACAAGCTTCTGATCAGCATAATCCAAGAAATCATTATGATATAACAAATCAAGGTTTAGTGAATAAAAATCAAAGGTTACTTAGGAAACAAAGGAAATAAACAGGCAGATAAATTAGCAGCTACCACACTTGTGGATAAACTTAAAGACATCATAAGAATCCAGGAGCTACAGTTCACAAGTAGCAACACAATATTGAGATAGGACTAGTTCTTCATAGACTTGCCCTTCAAAACATTAGAAAGAACTTTCCTAAAGACCAAATAGACTAATAAGTGAAGGATATTATGATAAAACCAAACATGACTCACAGGATCAAAAGTCAAAGAAATAAATTAGGAGATAACCATGTAGACTCTGATATCATCCAAGATTACATCCCTTCAAACTAGCCAAGAAGACCATAGGAATAGAACATTCTAATAAAAAATATAACCCAATGAACTTCCTATACTGGCAAACATGAATATATAGAAATTACAAATATACAAGTCAAGAACATGCATAATTTGTGGAAGACATGAAGAAAAGGACTTACATTCTTTATCTATGAACCAAACAGAACAAGGTTAATTGAAAAGTTTTTAGTACTCTTGATATAAGAGTGCGCAGTAAGGGTGAATAGTAACAAATAGTTACAATCTATTTAGAATAGGTGGAAACAGTTAATAGAATCAAGTATAATAGTAGTAAGCTGGGTGAGCTTCACAGACCTAATAAAAGGGATTATTATTTATAAAATAATTCAATTAATAGGAGAAATTACAGGGGATAAGAATGAGGCCAAGATAGTAGTAAAGAATGCAACAGAACAACTATGGTAAGAGAAAAGAAAGATCTGAAGATTAAAATGCGAATTAATAGTAGAGTAGGAAAAAATACAAGATATATTCAAAAAAATGAAGTGAGAATAAACAAAGTACAATATCAAAATACTGCAAAAGAATGCTATAGGATAAGGGGAGGAAACAAGAAATGGCAGAAAATTTGTATATAGAACTAATAAATTACAATATAAGAAATATACTTCAAAACAGCTTTAATATTAACTCTCTCTTCTATACAAATTTTAGTGTTAGTGGAGTCATGACATGCTAATATTCACCTTCAAGATAAACTGAAGCAAGTCATAGAATTCACAAGATACTGAGTCATTGGTTTTTTTCCTATCATAAATATATTTTCTTGCAATTAAATTTGTGTAACAAAGAGGATATTAATAATTAAATAAAAACTATATGGCATGACTTTGTCAGTTTTAAAAAAAATAAAATAAAAATTATAAAAAATAAAAAAAAAACAAAATATATACTATTAAATAATAATAATAATAATAATAGTAATATTTTAAAAATAATAGGAAATGAAAATAGATAAAGATTATTTATTAGAGTAGAAAAAATATATAATTTTTTTATTTCTATGGAAATATAATATAATAATATAAAGTAAAACTTAAAGTATAGTCTGATTAATGATCTTTGAATCTATAGCACAGTAATAATACTTCTAGGTTACAATCACAAGGTTTAGAGTTCAATACCACATAAGTATCAAGTGAAAATTAAGTCACAAGTGAGACAAATATTTCATCTCCTCCATGATTATGATCAAGTGCCTTAAAAAAACAATAAGAAGAACATATTCACTTATTATGCCTATAGTGAGAAAAACTATCAATACACAAGGTTCTATATAAGGCTAATATAAGAATATGAGTTCTCTATATATAACCAGTTTCAGGTGCCCTAACAAAAAATTAAGAAGGACTCTATCTACTTATCACAGTTATAGCAAGACAAAATATAATATAAGGTTTTATAAACATGGTCAAAACAAGTAGTACAAGGTCCCAAAATACAAAACTGATCACCCTCTTAAAAATAGATGAAGAAGAACCTGATTACTTATAGAGATGATCAAATATGTCTATAACAAGTCAAAAATTCAGTTTGATGCAATGCTAAAAAATATAAAATAGATTTTAATACTCAAGGCTACCAATTGAGAGATCAATGTCCTTCACACAAAACCATATTTCAATCAAGTAACAAGATAGTATCAGAAACAAAACAAGCTTTCAGAAAAGGAAAAATCCTGAAATGCTAATAAAGCCAATAGAATTCTATATAAAAAATCCTCAATATCAGTGATATTGAATATTTTAGGTAAGTTCTTGATACTGTTAGCCTTAATTATTAGTTATATTTTCCTTTAATTATTATCTATAGTTTTTATTTATCGTATTACTTTAGTTCTATTTTTAGATCATGTGACACATGTGATACAATGTGTGTCTCAATGGTTCATAGGGTAGATCCAATAATTAGGGCAAAGTAGTGATTGACGTAGCACACATTATTTAATTTTATTATTTAATTTTTATATCTTATCTATATTTAGCTAGCAGGTTACCCAAGTGAGC
>CAJVPT010003213.1:0-15715 GCA_910592055.1 Acaulospora colombiana
CTGGATAGGTAATCAAAAAACTGCAATTGAGTTTAAAGAATGAATGCTTAAAGAAATCAACATTATAATAAGCATTTTAAAACATAAAAAGGTGACAGACAAACAAGCCCTCTACATTCTGAATAGAGTTTTAATACCTAGAATAGAATTTAGAATGCAATATAGTATATTGTCCTGGAAAATATGTAACACTTAACAATAGCATATAGAAAACTTTTCAAGAATAAGAGTAGTTTATATAGATTAATGTTTAATAATATAATTCACTATCCAAAAATTCATAACTTGAAAAATGTTTGGATATTATAAAGAAAAAGCCAAGTAATAGGACTTTATAATAGACTAAATGATCCTAGACCAACAGGAATCACAACAATCGTTAGACTTAAACAAGCACAGATAAAAAATTGAGAACTACTCAATTTATTAGCTTGCAAATCCTTAAGTCATTTAACAGACAAAGGAAACTTTCAACTTTAAGTAACCAAAATTGCTAAGAATGTGGAAATAATATTTTATAATTGAAAATGGCAAGATATCTTTGAATGGAAAAAGGAAAACATTTGAATCAGAGAACATTTTGTACTGAAAGAATACAAAAAAGTCATACTATCACTTAGAAACAATCAACTAATGTACACTCACCTGACAAAAGTATCTGATTACATAAAGATCACTACTCTAAGGATCAAATTTTATCTGTGAATAATTCGAAATCTAATGGATAAAAATGTATCAAAATTTTTTTCCTGCATAGTTATAAACTTCCTTTATTCAAAAAAAATTTTTATTAATACTATTAATATTTTGTTAAATTTCCATTATTAACTATTATAGCCTGAATTCTTCTTGGCATACTTTTTACTAAATTTTTTAAATTTTCTAATTTAATTTGATTCTATTCATCTTCTAAAATAATCAAGATTTTTTGAATGGAGATCATGTTTATAAACTCTTTTTTCTAAAATATCTTATAAATGCTCAATTGGATTAAGATCTGATAATTGTATGATCAAGAAATATTTGTTATTGAATTATTTTCTAACCATTGTTTAACTATTTTTGTCCAATTAACTGAAGCATTATCATCTTGAAAAATATAATTTAAATTATTATCTAATTCATTAATAAATGATAAAAGATTATTTTCTAAGACTTCAATATATATAGATCCTATAATTTTACCAGAAACTTGAATCAAAGGTCCAATCTTATTTTTTGTAAAATATTCCCATATCATTATACCTTGATTTCCTGATTTTACTATTGAAATTAGACAATTTATATCATATTTTTCATGTAGACGTCACCAAATCCAATGATATAAGTCATTTTGAAACAATAAAAAGCAAAATCATCACTCCAAATTACTGTATTCCATTCTAAATCCCAATTTTTTCTAGTATGACACTATTTTAATCCTTTTTTATAATTTTCTTTAGATACTAAAGGTTTTCTTTTTCCAGCTCAACTATAAAATCCTTTATCATGTAAAATATGTTGAATAGTATGAGAACTTATTGAGATTGTTAATAATTGACTAAATTTTTCTGTTATTTCATTTAAAGATTGTTGTCAATCTTCTTTTACAGTTTTTACAAGATGTCTAATGTCTCTTTCTGTCAATTTAGATGGTCTACTAGACCTAAAAATAACACTAGTTTGTTGATTTGTCTTACATCTTTCAATAATATTATGAATAGTTGTTTTTGGATAATTAAGAATATCTTTAATATTGCGCTCACTGTAACCACCTTTCTACAGACCAATAATTTCACCATGCTCAAAATCAGTAAGTTTACGAGTTTTAGGTATTAATTTTTTATTATTTTGAATAAAGGAAGTTTGTAACTACACAGGAAAAAAATTTTGATACATTTTTATGTATTAAATTTTGAGTTATTCATGGATAAAGTTTGGTCCTTAGAGTAGTGATCTTCATATGATCAGATACTTTTGTCAGGTAAGTGTACTTCCTAAGCTCCATAAGAATCTTAGGTCTATTATAAGTCATATACTAGATTTGCAAATAGATAAACATCATATAGACTGTGATATTCTCTCTCTTATTACTCTCCAAAAGTATTATTGCTATGAAATAAGTATCTTTTTTATCAGAACAAAACTTCAAGAACTCACTTTACTCATGAAGACACAACTATTCTTCCATTTCAAATTATTCCAGAGTTTTTTTATTCTGATCCAAATGATTTTTTCATCCTTGCTTAATACAAAAATTTTATAAAATTCACTCTCTTTTTCTAAACATACTTGGTATTAATGACATACCATAATCATTAAGATCAAAAAAATGGTGTACCTCTTCTTTCAAGGAACTAGCAAGTCCAACATAATATATAATTGGAAGGGATTCAGAAGGATTAAATATTCAATAAGGAGTATCTAATTTTTTCTAAATATTAATAGTAGTAGAAATTTAATTTAACTGGATATTTTTGGATAACAATCCATCCAGTAAATCTATTAAAGATTGGATTTTAGGGAGTTTAGTGATATAAATGATATAAGATTCCATGTAACAACCTTTGTAATCTCTGTATTAATTTTTATATTATTTTATCAAAGTCAATAAATATGATTAAGTTTTTATTCTAAAAATAATAATAATAATAATGAATTATAAAGAAATTGAATTAAAAAATATATACAGTATATATATATAATATTTAAAAATATATAAATCAACAAAGACCTGTGGATTAATAGTATAGTGGTAACACTCCCAGGTCACCAAGTACTGTTTCCGAGTTCAATACCACTGCGAGGCAGTACCACCTAAGTCTAGATAATACAAGAAGATCTCATCCATTCCATGATGATGATCTAATTACCTCTGATCAAGACCTCATCTAATTATGAGGTATTCAAAGATCACAAGATGCTTCAGCTGGTTTTAATGCTGAAGTCACCTTGTCACAAGAAAGGTTCTTTCAAGCTTCTATAAATAGGCTAAAGATTTGCTTGCTATAAAAATTCAAGGACTAATGGTGCTTAGACACATTAGTATAAGAAGAGGGTTTCTATCAAAAATTTAATAATCCATCCAAGACTCTATGTGGTCACCCTATAGGCAGGCTGTAATAGGTCATGTAAAATGAGTACTTAAATGGGACGAGATAATATTTAAGACTCCATATAAATATTCTATAGGCATACTATAATTAATAGTGTAAAAAAAATATTTAGTGGGACGAAATATGAAAGGAATTTCAGGTCCAAGCCAGCCAAAGGACAAGTTAATATAGCAAGGATCTGAATACAGGAAGGGGAGTAATAAGGTTTCTTCTGACAACAAGCCACATGGGTCCTTGACTAGAACAAATGGGTTTATTGTAACTGTTAGCCACTATATAAAGGAAAGATGATATGAGTTATAGTATCTAAGTAATATAGCCTTTACTTTAATCTGTAATTTTATATGTACTTCACTAATTCGCTATTAACAACCTCAATATAACTGGGTCTCTGTAAGCCCTTGTTAAAAAAAAAATAAAATAAAATAAATCAACAAACTTTTTTTATTGATCCTCTGATCATATACAAAAAAGATATTTGCAAGAAGTTTTTATACTTCTAAATTAATAAAGTCTTATCCTCTCTTTAAACCAATTTGAAGAAACTTTAAGAGTTATCAATTACTTCTTCTCCTCTTGCTTACCATCCTCTTCAAATAAAAACTTGACCTCTGTGACCATAAAGATCAAGAAAAAACCTTTTCTACCAATAATAAAAAAGTTCTAAAAGGAAGAAGAACTAATGTACTGTCATTTCATACTATAGAGAAATATCATAGAAGTTTGTGAATAATGAGAGACAACTTCCCCACTCTCTTGTTATCTGTTAACTTTTCATAGCACTTGTTCTTGGTTTTTTCTGGAAAATTTTGTCTAATTCAGTTTGATCCTGAATTTTAGGTAACATAAAGTTTTTTATACCATGATTAGATAGATGGAGCTAATATTAATAAAAGAATGTAAACAAGCTCCTATTGATCATCTTATATATCTAAATACATTTTTTCAGCTCCATAAGAACTTGAGATCCACTATAAGTCATTGGTCTTGGTGTGAATAAATATAGGACACCTTATCATTTATATCATTGGTTCCTTTAAAAAAGAGTCTGTCTGACCATAATAAAGGTCACAAGATACTATAACTGGGTTTTATATATATAGTCACCTATCCCTGGCTACTGAGTAGATTTCTTCTTTAGCTCTATCAAATAGGTAAAGATTCGAAACAAAGTCCCCATGACAAAATTGGGTTTTATGGCAGGCGAGATATAAGGGGTCAAATTTTTCTTTTTGGAATGATGTGTCTTATCTGAGCACATGTGTTAGGGGTGAATTTAGGAGAATCGATAAATCTTCTTTCCTGATATATGAATTAGATTAATTTGAGTAATTCTCTCTGACAACAAGCCATTCTGTGGATTGGAGCAGTTATAATTTCACAACATAGAGATACTGAAAGTAGCTGAGAAACAGGCAGTACACCTTCGACTAACAAAGTCCTCGAAAAGTAATTAGCTTACAGAATCAAAGTGATAGTAGTAGCATAAAATTTTAACTCTTATAGACAATTCTAGGAGTGTTTTATTAGTAATTATTTCTTGTATCTATATTTTGTTCTGACTTAAAACTTTAATAAAACAAGGCTAAGTCACTGTTTCAAAAAAAAAAAAAAAATTAAAAATTAAAAATATATAAATATATTTAAAAGAAAATAAAGTAAAATAAAAAAAATAATTGATTCTTTCTAAAGACTTTTACTCTAAAATTTTTTCTTAATAAGTTTGTCTTATTAAAATATATTTTTTTTCTGATTATCTTAAAAACTTATTTATTTTTGATTATAATTTTTTTTTTGTTTTTTTTTTTTTAATCCACAGTTAGGTTGGTATAGCATGTCATTATTGTATATATACAAAGATATTTATAAGATATTTTGACTTTCATATACTAATTTACCTATTATTAAAAACCTATTTCTCTAGATGCAACTTAGAAAATGATATTTTATTTCTTTACTAACTTGAATAAATTCTCTAATTAATAAAATCATTGCCTACAGGTTATTACTATAGATTATTCTAAATTCTGTCTGCAGTTAAAAACCAAGTTATTTAGTATTATAATAAATCCAATTCTTAATAATTTCCATATACTTTTTTCTCTCATTTCTTTCAAAAGCTTTCTTCTTTAGGTCTTCTTAGAATATTGAAGATTCTTTCTATTCTTGTATAGTTTGTGCATTTGATCTATACCCAGGTCTTTTAAATCTTTTATCCTTTTTAGTAATATTTTACTTCTTTTTTCACTCTATTACTTTGATATAGTGGCTGTTCCAGATATTCTTTTTGAAGTTTTTTCTCATTTTATGACAAAGCTTATTGATTATGCTTTTTATGGACACTAAAAAATTTTTGAATTATACTTTAAGGCAATTCTTCAAAGAAGTGGTTTTGTTTTCTTCTATATATCTACAAATAGTATTGAAAAGACTTTTATCAGATTGCTAAATCTTGTTTAGCCATCTACTTGTCCAATTATCAGTTGTAGGGTAAACTTCTTTATTATCTTTAATTTCTTTATAGATATAATGATTAATTTTCTCTTTTGCTTTTTGCCATATGTCTTTTCTGGCATCTTTGGTAACTAGACATTTGAAAAAATGTTCTAATATTACTTCTTGAAGTTATCTATAGTATTGAAAGTTCATTGTGGATTAAATTAGTTAGAAAGCTTTTGTCTTTATTAACTTTGAAGAAGATATCAAAGATATTGGGTGGATTGAATTGATTTTAGAAGGTTAACCAATCTATTGTTTTATCTTTTTTGGATCCACAGCTCTTGAATTCTTTTTGTGCAGTCCAGTCTTTCCCGATTCTTTTTCTGTTAATTTTTTAACAAATTCTCCAATACTAATCTCTATTGTATATTTGCTCTATGTAGCTATTGTAAAGACTTTTCCTAACTCTGATAGTTGATTCCAGATTATCAAATTCTTATATCTAGCTTGTTTGACAAGTAGATTTATCTAATTATGGAACTTGTTGATTCCATAAGCCTTGATCTTTGTAATTTTCCAGATAAGATCTTTTTTTTTTACTAAATCTTTATTTTACTCCATATTAACCAATTGATAGTCTTTGTCTATCACCTTATTAATATCTCTGTTTGTGACTAATAGACTTTCATATATTAATTACAATATTACAATTAGTAAAGATTAAGATTGTTGTATTTTGAGAAACAGTAAATAGTACAGTAAGAATAATCAATATTTCTGTTCTAGTTGCTGATAGCTATATTGATACCTCTGCTGAGAATTGTTTTTCAACTTTGCTATTTTCTATTAGAATCCAAGCAAAATTTATTTCAAGTTCACTATTTTTTGTTCATTTTTTATAGGAGCCATCTATATAAAAAGTAAACTGATTAACCATACTTCTTCCATTGTATTGTAGGATATCTATGAGTTCCTCTATATATTTGTCTGATTGGATGGCTTGTCTTATTAGTACAGCTTCTTAGTTTTCTATCTAGATTTTTATTTTTACAGGTCTGAAAATATGTGAAGTTAATATCTATTGCCTTGTAGTTATTTGTCAGTCCGTAGAATTGTCTGGCAAAAGAACTTGTTTTCCTTTTTTCAGATTTTTATGTTTATTTAGTTGTGGAAGAAGCCAGATTTGTGATAAAACTATCTCTAATGCTTGAGATGATCTATCTGATAAAAGTAATGTATAGTTTTTAGTAGGATCATATTATAACTAATATGAAATGAACTGGATTTTATTGTTTGAGAATGACATTTTTTCTAATATATTAGTTGAAAAGCTGGAATGAACTATTCAATATATTTTTCTCTTATCTGGATATGCTGGAAATATATCAGTTTGCATGTTTTTGTCTGTCCAATCTAGTCCATATAATGATTTTCTTAAGTGGTTTTGATTATCTATCACCTTTTCACGATTTTTTTTGTGTCAAGAGGGAACTGGTTCTTTACACTTGTTAAAGAGAATCTGGATTGCTTTTTATTTCTTAAGTGTCATTATAGTTGTATTGATAATTTGATCCAGAAACATGATTTTATGCTTATGTAGTGATGGAATGGCTTTTTTATATTCTCTATCATTTTGTAGAATTGACTTAATAGGTAAGATATCTCCCTGATAATTAAAGATTTTCTTCCATCTTCAATTTTGAAATGTAATCTATAGATCTTTGGCCAGGACCAATATTGTAGCTGCAAGATTGTCTTTAATCAGCTTATATGAGTCTACAGGATTATCGAAGATATTTTCAGGTTCCCAGCCTTGATCTGACTCTGTTTCAATCAGATTATGGACACTATACCAGAGGCTTCACTATTGTTAAGTTGGTATAATAGTACTGATATATAGCTTTCCAACTGTATTTCTCAAATACTTTTAAGACCATATATTTCTTTGTTGTGGATATAACTGTTTGGAATTGTTTTACAGATTAAAACTTTGTTCTTGAAAACTTTCCTAAATATAGCTGTTAAGTTATCACATATCTTCTCATTTAGATGAATATGTTGCATTCTATTTTTTATTCTTGAATCAAAACTTTATTGATAATATATAGAGCATGTTTTTCTGTCAGTTTATTTTTAGTTATTGCCTAAACTACTATCCTGATTTTTGATTTTATTGAATTAATTATGTCCTGGTTCTTCTGTTTTGGTCCTAACCAAATATCAAAGAATCTGGCTTGATCCTTTTTATTGATCTTATAAACTATAATATTCTCTATTTTAGCTTGAACCATTCCAGAGTCTTGAGGATTTTGATTAATGGTAAGAAGAATTGACTTTATCACATTAATTTGTAAGTTATTTACTATATAAAACTTTTTTGCTTTTTTCAAAATACTTTTTAGATCTTTTTTTGATTTGGTGATCCAGGTTATATTATTCATATACGTATGTGATTACTGCCTGCCTTAAAGAGAACTTGGTCTTTTCCTCAGGTTTATGAAAATTGAGTAATTATTCTTCTTCCATAATATAATCTAGTATAGTATTATTTTGAATTTTATATAGCAATAGATTATAAAAAATTCTCCATAACAGTGAAGAGATTGTTTTTTCTTGATCTATACCATATTCTGCAACTATTGGATTAGAGAGTTTATTGGAAAGAATAAAGCTATAACTTCTGTCTTTGAAGAGATCTATTATAATCTTCTTAATAGTTGTTGGAATTCAAATCCAATCTATGGCTTTTTCAAGTATAAAAAGAAATATTGTGTTATATGCCTTAGCAATATCTTGAAAAAGAATCCATAGTTCTTTTTTTTTGTCTCACTTCTTCACATATACTATTCAATAAATGTATAGGTTCTATTGTGCTTTCTCCTAGTAGACTAGCAAAGTTTAAACCTTTGAGGATTTTATGTTGTTTATATATTATTTATAGATGATTGATAAGAATTTTGGTAAAACATTTTCAAATAGTTTCAAGGAGAACAATAGGTCTTGTGTTGCTCATTTGATATCTTCAGGGCTTGGGTTTAGGAATAGGATAGATGTTACTACTTTTCTATTTCTTAGATATTCACCTAGTACTTAAGACTTTATTGAATAGTAAGTATAAGACCTCTTTTTGTTTGATACTTAAGTGTTTGAACATTTCATAACTGATATATGAGGGACCAGCTACCTTTTTGTTTGAGAGGTATTGCAAAGTAGCTTTGAGTTCCTTTATTTTAATTTCCTCTGTTAGTGATGAATATCATGTTGGATCAATCTATTCTTTAGGTTAGTATTCTTTTTTCCAAGAGAAATCTAGTCTTTTAAAGTTAATATTTCTTTTTACAAGCTTTTTTATGATATTCTTCAATTTTTTTTTTGATAGTTTGAGGATTAGTAGCTATGTATTCTATTCCTTCTTGGTTCTTGGTTAAATCTCAGTCTAATGTAATTCTGGATTTTTTGCAGTTCAGGATAAAGCTTAGTATCCATTTTTTTATTAAATTTGAGGTCTTTATATTTGTTTTCTAGAACTTCTTTAATTTGGTTTTTGATGTAAAGACTTTTTTTCTTTTTGCATATTATTTTAAGGATATGATCTATCTTAGTGCCTTTTGTCAATAGCTCTGAAATTTCTTTTTGTGATCAAGAAAGAGTTATTTCTTTATCAATAAATTTATCAAGACTTCTTAATTTTTGAATGGTTTTTTTAATATTCTTTAGGATTTTAATATTCCAGTTGGTTTGTAATTTCTTTAAAAGAAAGTAAATCTTATTAGCTTCTCTATAGGTTTTGAAGTCTTTTTTTGAAATTGCAGATTCAAGCTTTACTTCTTTCTTATTTTAGGAGTAGAATAAATTCTTTTCTTTTTAAGGTGCTTGTATGCACTCTTGATAATTATTGACTCGAAATCATGCCAGGCCTTATTAAGTTCTTGAGAATTATTTATTACTCTTGACTCAGGAGATTGAGAATCAGTTTCTAAAAACTTGTATTCTATCCAGAATTTAAATTTTTCTAATTGTTCAGCTATAGAATTTATTGGATCAGATATTTTCTTGCCTTTTGATTTATATTGTTCTTGAGTTTGATTCTTAAGTAGATTGTTTGTTATCATTCTTGCCAACAATAAAGTATGATCACTATCCAATAATGTTTCCACTAAAATATTTTTAAATTCATATATATTGTTTAGACTGATTTTTGATAATGATCAAATATAGTCAATTCTACTATATGATTTATTGTCATTCATGTGAATGCAGTACTTTCTTCTTCTCAAGAGTTCTAAACATCTATATAGTTCCAGTCTTATAGAAAGTTAAAAAAATCTATTTCAACTTTTTTGTATCTAGGTATTGTTTTATCAAAAAGTAATTGATCTGCTAGTAAATTGGTGACTATATTGAAATCTCCCATTATTATGACTTTAAAGTGATTTCTTTGCTTATTTGGAATTTTATTTTGAAGTAGTTATTGTAGCTGTCTACTTACAGTTTTTTCTAATAATAGATATACTTGATAAATACAAAGCTTACATCTTGTTGATAAAAAGTTGACTCCTATTATATAACTTTTTATTTTTTTTATAGATTCTAGCTTTTTTTCAATGTTCTTGTTGATAAAGAGCTCCACTCCAGATTCTCTAGATTTTTTTTTATCATTGCTATTGTAGAAAAACTTGTGTATTTATTGTAAAGTAAAGGCAAACTCTGTTGCTTTATTTATTAGTTTAGTTTCACAAATGCCTAGGATATCTATATTGAGTTCTTATAAAAAATTGTATAGTCTTTGTTGATCCAAGCTAGTATTAATCCTTCTGATATTATATGTTTCAACTTAAATTATATTGACTAGTGAAGAGTTATCTATAGTATATTTGTTATATCGTGTATGTTCTTTTTCAATTCTATTAATAGTATTCTTTTTTAGTATACTTATAAAGTTATTTAGTGATTTATTATGTGTTATATAAGAAAAGAATGTGTCAATGTCTGCTGTTTCCTTCAGGATTACATCTTTTTTCCAGGATGAGCTTGACTCTTCTTGTGGATTAAACTCTTTCCTAGTATATGTTAATTGGACTGGTACTAATTTCAGGAATAATTATTTCATCACCTTTCTCTTACTCTATTCTGATTGCCTGTTTTTTTTTCATTATATTATTTAGTCATTTGAGATTGTTTAGAATCTGATAAAGGGAATCTTGATCACTTTCACTTTTGGGATAGGGACTTTCAGATTTATCATGCTAATGTCTTCTATAACAATATTTTATTGATTTCCTATTACTACTAGTAACAAAATGTTGAGAAGTTTCTATTGTTCTAATAGTATGTTTGTTGCCTTGAAAGTTATATTTTTCCTTTTTTCCCTTTTTTCTAAATCTATTCTTTTTTTTTAGAATTTCTTTCTATTTCTGCTTTATCTTCAGATATTATATACCAATTGATCCTAGTATTGTTTCTAATATTAGTTTGACCCAATTGTCTTAAGTAAAGTTTGCCATATATTGTTTTAAAGTGAACTTTCTCTTCATTATTTTCACTACTTTCTGTATAAGCCAATTCTTTATCTTGTACCATTTCTTTTTCAGAGTGCTCCCTAGCACTCTTACTAATATAATCTTGTCTTTTGTGAGAATAGCTTTGTTCTTATTTAAAATGTTCTCTAGCACTTCTGGTAAGTTTATGGCTGTGAATAAATATATGCTGTTTTAAAGTATTATTCAAATTTTGTGCTAATAAGAATCAAATTACTGTATAGCCACTTCTCTTTAGTGTATGTAAATTTTTAAGGATATAATATGATTTGGCTTTGGTATGTTTGACTGCTCATATAATTAAACCAGTAGTAGTGTTATGTATTCTGTATAGCCGTAAGAATTATGAATTATATTGTTTAATAATTTTATTAATTTCATTATTATCAGGCTCATATTGGGTAAAGATAGCCTTGATAGTTTTTGTATTGATATGAATTATTCATTACTCCTCAAGGTTGATATATTTCTTATAAAAAGTAATATGTGCCTTAATTTATTGTTGTAATTGTAAATGATTATAAATATAAATGTTTATTGTATGTCCATATTTATTGAGAGCAGATTTGATTTCTTAATGTAAGTGGTTTCAGTCAATATTTATAAGTGTAATTACCAATGAGATTTTTTTTGCATTTTTTATTTACTAAAAAACTTTTTTATTTGGTGGTTAAATAAAGTTTGACCATTTCTCTAATATCTATAAATATAATAGTAAAGTTTTTTTTCTTTTTTTTGTTAATATTTTCAAGGTATTGTAATGCATCTTGTTCTTCTTTGCAACAGAATATTGTCTATGTATTGCTATTAATAAATTCTTTTTTGAAGGGTTAAAAATCTTTTGGCAAGTCTAATATATTTTGTAAATATGCTATTTGTTCTATTTTGGTTTCTTCTGTGAGCCTGGAAGTGAACATATCCATTTTATATTTACCATCTATCTAGATATAAAAAAGATTGATACTGGATGTCTTTGATCTATTTCTTGTCATATATATATATTGTTCAGTTATATTGTTTTCTTTAATCTTCTTATTAATAATTTCCATTTCAATTATATCTTCAAGCTCCTTATCTTCTATTTTAATTTCAGCAATATTTGAAATTTTAATTGTTATAATTGTTTAAACTTCCATGGCTATTGCCTTATTTGGTGAGCTTTATATAGAAAGATTGCTTTCAAGTGTTATTTGATTTGACATAATATTTTGCAAAGAGTATTATGCTTGCTCAGCTTTTTCTATTATATTCAAGTATTTATCCTCTAAAAATAGAGCTAGAAAATCTTCTTCTTTTTCTTATCCTTTGATCTATAAATAAAGGATATGTTGTCTAAAAATGCTGGTTTTGATAAAGGTGATATGATTGACATTCAAAATTCTAACAATGATACTGTCTATGATCAAGTATTGGGTTGAAACTAAGATATGGTTCATGTTGACTTCTTGAGTTGAAATAATATTAAGGAGGATTTGTATTGCCCATAGTTTCCATTGTTGACTGTATTTGTCTGATAATTGAGCTAAGGTCTCTATAATATATATTTCTCTTTTCTTAGTGATCTGTAAAAGTTTGTGTTTTCTTATAAACATGTTAATCATATAATAGGAAGTAAATTGACTGTATTTGGTATTGTTGTGTTTTGCTGATGATCATTGTTACAGTATATTTTCTTAGACACGTGTTGCAGATTTGTTTATTTCTTATTATTATTTTGGGAATATGAAAAAACCTTGTAATTTGTTGTGATGTATTAAAAATATTTATTTTATATATATGTTATAATAGTATTGTTAATATTGTTGATCAGACAATAGTAAATATATGGGATTATAGGGTTGTTGATAATTGATTTGTATAAACACATAAAAAGTATATTAATATTGTTTATTTGGCATATCTTTTGAGCTTGTTGTGAAAAATATATATATTTGTATTTGTATGATGTAATATTATTGAAATGCTGTTGTTGTAATATACAGTATATACTTCTTTACTATATAATTAATGAAGCTTAAATATTCCTCTAGGTTTTATGAGTATTTGGACTTGAACTGATTTATTTGTTTGGATTATTGCTTGTAAAGCTTCTCTTGATATCTAGAAAGGTATTAATCTGTACTGGTTTAACTAGAAGCTTTGTGAGGTTAATGTTGGACTTCCAAGAGCTTATTGTGATTCAGTCTTTCTTATTGTTTTTTTCTTTCTAAAAGAAAAAATTTATATAGTAAAAGTTAATAATTTTATAAAACTTATCTCTTCTCCACTCTGTAAAGAGTTCTTGAATTTGTTTTTGTAAGTTGTTTAGTTATAAAGATAATTTTTCTTGTTTTTTTTAACTAGTTTTTCTTTTTTTCAAAAAATTATCAAAAAAAATTTTTTTTTAAAAAATTGAAAATAAGTAAAAAGAGTTTTTTTTTTATAATTTTTTTTTTTGTATATTATTTAAGATATTTATTATTTTATAAATGTCTTTATATTAAATACATATCTAGTATTAATTTGTTTTAAGAAAAAAATTTTTTTTGAGTACCTGTAGTCTGGTTAGATTATCAGTTTATTAATCAATTGAAAATATAAGTACATTTTTATTTGAGCAGCATGATATATACTACAGCCAAACTATTATTCTAATCTAATTAATTTGTTATAAGCATAAAAGTTTCTAAGTTCAGCCTTGGGGACAATATTTCGCTCCGCAATGTCTTTGGGTGAAAACCCTCCTAGTTCACTGCATCATTGTCAGCAGATTGTCACTACTGTATGTCTGACCAAGTCACTAGAATATAGAAAACTACAAAAAGATGGATTAAAAAAAGGGAAAAAGGAATATCTAAAAATGTTTAAGTAGACAACAAGAAAATAAAAAAGTAAAAATTGTAAAAAATATTTTTAGCTTTTTCCAAAGACCTGTTTCTTAAGATCTCTTCTCAATAAGAAATATCCAATTGAGATATTCTTTCTTTTTCTGACTGTCTAAGGAACTTATCCATTCTTGATCTTGATTCCCTTCTCGTGTACTGTCTGAGGAGACTTATCACCTAGTAGGAACCTTTATTTTCAGAATACACTTAATCTTAACCTTCTTTGAACAATGATTTATTATTTACCTATGGTAGACAGATAACTTATAATGAACCTCAGGTTCTTATATGATCTAGTAGGGACTAGGTCATATTGTTTCAGTATGATGCTTTCTAGCAGCCACACCTAATTAAAGGAATTTTACTGATATATATCTTTTATTATCCAAAAAGTCAGATTTCCCAATAATCTTTTTGCCTTGTAATGATAGAAAGGTCTCAAGAGTAGTGGAGATTCTTATTGATTATGATATTCTTCAACAACTTCTAGGAAAATATATTCTCAACTGTAACCAAAGGGTTGAACCTTAGTATGAACTAGAAACCATTTGATCTTATTGCCTGACTGGAATAAAAAGGAAACCTTGGTCTTGAACTTTACCTAACTAGAATGATAGGAGAAAAAACCTTAGTTTAAACAAATAACAGCTTTTTCACCACCTGGGAACTTGTTACTCATATATTATTGGTCTCATGAAACTTGATCTGTAGGTATACCCAATTGGAGAAGCGGGTGGACATAGAACACCAATTAACTCTTTCTATTATCAATAATGTCATTGGAATATGTGAGGTGTTCAATAGGAACTTGTTTATATTCTATTATTAATGTGTTTTGTGTCAACCAATCAGAAGCCAGGTAATGTTGTACTATCAAAAATTCAGGATCAAACTAAGATAGGCAAATCCCTCAAGAAAACCATGAAAAACAGTAGACACTTTAACAGGATATAAGACAGTATATAAGAAGATGAATAATAAACCTTTCCCTATTAATAAAACCTCTATTTCTTGTTGCTTCTAGTTCTATAAGGTGACACTTCACTTGTCAGTTCTTTTACTTCCTAGAACCTTTTTGCCCTTAGTAGAGGAAATGCATACTTAAGTCTTTTCAGGTCATTAGAGGCTCAAGTTTTTATTCAAAAGAGTTTATAAACAAGTAAGGGAGGGTAAGAGAGATATATAAAGACAAGCTTCAAGTTGTTTTAATGAAAGTATAAAGACTTTATTAGCAAAAAAGTATAAAACTTCTTGCAAATATTTTTTTTGTGTAGGGTTAGAGGATTAGCAGAAAGAGTTTTTTATTTAATTCAATAATAGAAGTTAATTAAGAAATATATTTTTTTTATCCATAGTAAAAATAATAAATTTATAATAAATTTCAGATTTTTATATAATTTAGTAAAAACTGGATTATTATTATTTTTTTTTTTAACCTAGGTATATGTGCTTTATTAAACGTTTGTATACTATACATTTTAAATGATTTGCTAAAACTAAGACTTTACCTAACTCACTTATCGCCATTTTGTTTTAATATACCAAAACTCTAAGTGCAACTTCGGAAGTGATTTATCGCTCTGTTAATGGTTCAGGTGAATACCCTTCCAACCTTTAACATCATTGCCCGCAGATCACCACTGCAGATCACTATCTATTGTTCTAACCAAGCTTAAAACCCAACCACTTCATTCCGTAAGTAGCACCTTTGAATAGAATTTCTTTCAGGCTTTCATTTTCTTGAGTTTCTTCCTCTGATAGAGGATCTTTACTTTTGGGG
>CAJVPT010003214.1:0-15714 GCA_910592055.1 Acaulospora colombiana
TTCAAGACTAATAGTGTCATAGGCTTTTGCTGTGTCTTGAAAAAGTATCCATAATTCTTTTCTTTTTTCTCTAGCCTTTTTACATATACTGTTCAGAAGTTGGATAGGTTCAGCAGTACTTTCTTTCTGTAGGCCGGTAAAGTTTGGTCCTTGCAAGATATCATGCTTTGCGAAGATAGTTGCCAAGTGCTTATTTACTATTTTGGTGAAGCAAAGTCTTGCTTTTTCTAGTAACACAATTGATCTAGTATTTCCAAGCTCATAGTGCCATGATTTAGGCTAGAATATTGAATATATTATATGTTATATTTCTTGGATATTTGACCATTTTCCAGAATCATATTAAAAAGCTATACTAATATAGCTTTTCCTTTTGGACCTAAATTCTTTAGCATCTCATAACTAATCTGTGAGGGACCAGATGTTTTTTTGTTGGGAAGACTTCTTAATGTTTCGTCAAGTTCTTCTATTGAAATTTCTTTTGTTAGAGGGTGGTACTATTCTGGTTTGATCCATTCTTTGGGCTAATATTCTGCTTTCCAATCGGGATTTAGGGCTTTGAAATTGAATTTTTGTTTCTTGAAAGCTTTTTGGTAATAGGTCTTGACTTGCTGATTAATGATTTGTAGGTTCATAGCTATATATATTAAACCCTTATCGTCTTGTACTAGGAGTCTATCAATCACTATCTTGAATCATTTTCTGTTGAGGATACAGTTTAGCATTCATTTTTGATTGCTTTTGAGATCCTCACATCTGATTTCAAGGGCATGTTTGATTTGATTTTTGATATAAAGACTTTCCTTTTTTTTATAAATTGTACGTAAGGTCAATTCTATTTTGACAATTTGTTTCAGCTGTATTTTAACATCATCAGCACTTTGAGGAGGTGATAAGTCTTGAATGAATACATTATCACTTGAAAAGAGATTATACTTATTTATTATTTTAATAAAAATATATAATATATAAAGTTTTTAATATTTAGTTAATAAATTTTTTATTTATAAATAAAAATAAAAAATTTTTTTTTCAAAAATGGATGTCCCACACTATATATTCTACTATAACTCTGAGATTGTTAATAAGTCTTAGTTCTTTAATTTTCTTAATAATACTTTCAATATAGAAGTTGTATTCTCCTATTAATAATAGTAGATTAGTTTATATTATAAAGAATCTTCTGGATTCACTTATAGTAGTTACTATTGTTGCTACTATTATTTCAACTTTGTATACAGAGACTTGTCCATGGAGTTGCAGTTTTACTATAGCAATACTTGTAAGGTTATGGATGATATTTATGACTACTCAATATATATTTAGGTTATTTATAGTATTAAAGACTCTATTTATGTAAATATAGAGATTGTTAATATCTTTGATTCTATTGTATATATGGAAAGCTTTTGTTTAGATGTGAAGTGAAATTGATTGTTCAAAATAGGTCTTGTAAAATATATGAAGTATTGTTGATATTTAAGCTTTCAAGAATTTAATTGGATTTTAATAAAAAGTATTGAATACTGTCCAATGATATTTGTATTTATTTCTTCAAAGAAGAGTTCAATAAATTGCATAATTTTGTTATGTTGAGGACTAAAATCTTAAAAGTATTATTTTTAAGTATTTCTATGTAGCAAATTTCTTCTCTATTATCAGTAATGTTGATTGTATTACAACTTAAGTAGACAATGATTAGTGAAGCATCCAATATGATATAGTATTTAATCTTGATTGTATTATATTTTTACTGATGTATTTATTTAATATTTGCTAATGTTTGAACTGAATAATATATCAGGAGCATTGTATTTACCTTTAATTAACTACCTTGATTTGAATTAGTGGATTTCAGATAGATATAATAAATTGATATAAAGAAAAAAAATTACTTACTATTGGGAGTATACAAACTATATTGGTTCTTTTTTTCCATTTTTTTATTGTATAGTCTTCAATCTATTGTTACTCTAGCTATGATTTAATTTATTTTAAAATAAAGTTATACATATTGTATAATAACTAATATATAATAAATATATATACAATATATTTTTTTAATCCATAGATTATTGTGGCAACTCTTTCCCATTTTCTTGTAACGCAGTAGCATAATCACAAAAATACAAGAAAAAGTTGAAAATAGAGAGACCCAAAAGACAATAATATCTAGTTGGCAGACCTAACTACAACATTGATAAGCTCACCAGAGGCAAGGCTAGTCTCATCAGCAAAGAAACACATAGAAGACTCGAAAAGAAACCCAGCACGAAACAAACAGCTTCATAAAAACTACTCATCCCTCCATTCTCAAATACTATATAAGCAATATCTCAAGACAACAATACAATTACAGAACCAGCTGAAGAAATCAACATGGCAAGAATCCAATACACCTGGAGCGAACAGGTATAAGAGAAGCAAAATATGCAAAACATGGCACACCAAAACATAGATGAAGCAAATCACAAGACTGGTAAAGGTCCCAAGGCAAAAGGCAAAGAAACTGTAATGGATACCTCCAGTCTGACAAGAATCAATGACTCAGATGTCAAAATGGATTTTAATGACAACACTTTCTCGCAAAAAGAACAAGGTTGGCAAACCCAAGAAAACCAAAAAAAAAGAGACCTCCCATAAAGCAGCAGACCAAGACCACGCTTCCCTTTTGACAGGAATATCAGATATAGTAGAAAGAGAATCAAGCTTGGAATCAAAGCAGACTCACTACCAGGAAACTCAATAGGGAAGAAAATTACCTTCCTTATCAAGGCACTCAACTCTCCCAAAGGATTATTCACAATCTAAAGTGAACGAATAAAAGAGACCGACCATATTATTACTATCTTTGGGGATCACCAATCCACAGAAACAGCAAGCAACATCAATCTTACTGAAACAAGCAATATCAAACTCACCCTATTTCCCAAAACAATTAGCAAACTCAATAAGGAAAAGAGTAGCAAAGTGTGAGACATCCCCTTGAACACAAAATTCATTGATGTACAATAAATATTTGTCAAGTTTGGGCAGATAACTAATATCAAGATGACCATACAACAAATATGGCAATCAGTGACAATCATATTCTCAAATTTGGAAGACAAGCATAATGTACTGAAAGTCTGGAGTACCCTCATCAAAGCAGACTCAGTAAAAATTTTCAACACAACCTGGGATCTACAGGAAATGAAAAACAGGGGAGTTCACTCTATGAAACTAACTGATCTCTCTTCTGGGACTCATGCATTTGACCTCAAGCATATCTGCCAGAAGTTACAAGCCAAAAACTGCTATATACCCCGATTAATGTTATACAGATCAAGGAAATATGTAGTCCTTAGTTTTGATAGTGAACAACTTCTTCAACAAGCTCTAAACGAAACCTTTTGTCTAGATGAAACCACCCTAACATGTAAATCTATTGATACAAAGCTCTGTACTATATGCGACAGCCTCAACCACCTTGTAACCAACTATACAATCAAAGAACGAAGAGAATAGTGGAATGAGTACAACCACAAACAAGCACAAAAATTCAGAAAATTATACAATTACTTCAAATCAGCTAAATCCACACATATTCGGAGACTAATACAATCACAAGAAGCATCAAACCCATTAAACTTGGATCATACACTGCAGCCACCACAAGCTCCTATAACATCCTACAGGATGAACACAATATTAATACAACAAATGACATCCTAACAGCCCTCAATGCAATTCACGAAGAAATCATCTTCATCAAAGAATCCCTAGAAAACCTTGATAAATGAATTGACAACCTTAAGTGATACTGCTATGCAGATGCAGAAGGAATGGAAGAGGACAACATAAACACAGATATTAACATGAAAGTATCAGAACCAGAACCTGAATCTGCAAACATATATGATATTCAACAGCAACAACAACAACTTTACCGGTTAATCGGAAACATGGATAGAATCATAAATGCATTAGTATTAACCATTACAAATATTCTTCTAGGGAATACAAGACAACTTCCTCAACATATCAATAATATGGGTAATACAAGCAGCACAAATATTGAACAAGAGAATGAAATCCTCTCAAACAACAATATATCAAAAGATATAAACAAATCTCACAACAACATTACCATATCAGAATACACGAACGCAATCACAAATACCTCAAACAAAACAATTCAAAACAATATCACAACAAACATACTAGCTCCTCATAATAGCTATAAAAAAACAAACCACTTTCTAAATGTTTAACAATGTCCTCAAGATACACCGCAAAACAACTCGATCGATAATAACCAGAACCACACAAAACCCTATTGAATTGTGGCCACCCTGAACTGCAAAGGCCTAAATGATCCCCTCAAGAGAGAAACTTGGTTTGCTATGTAGCAAATAAACAACTAGGACATAATAATATTCACAGAAACTAATGAAACAAGCATAAATATGAAACATTGGAAAACTGCAAATTACTTAACATGGTGGGTAAGAGACAACCATATTGATACAGGAATAGAAATCGCAATCAAAAAACCCCTTTCCGATCGAGTGGTCGAAGTACAAAGATATCTAGACAGAGCATTATGCATAAACCTCACACTTCCTAACAAAAACTATTGTAGGATTATTGACATCTACTCTTCAGCTAGAACAGGGAAACTTAGAACAGCAATTCAAAATCAAATCATCAAGTGAATCAGACATAGTAACAAAATGAATTGGTACATAATCATTGGAGGTGACTTTAATATTAGCCCATTAAACAGAATGGACAAAATTAACAACAACAGGAAAATACATAAAGAAAAAATGAATAGCTTCTGCAAGCAACTACAAGATCTTGGGATGATCAATACATATAGATATCACAACTCTCAAAAAAGAGAATATACATGGCACTTCACAACCTTCTCTAGCAGAATTGACATGATTTGAATAAATACACATCCCACATGGTATACTATAGATACATTTATAACTGAAAATACTAACATTACTAGAAATCACAACCTACAAATTACATATTTAGAGACATGGCAACTAGAAACAAATGACAAATATAACAGACGACCACACATCAACATTCATTTTCAGTAAAAAAAATATAGACAAACATTGGAAAGCTTTTGTCTCAGAACTCGACTCACATGCAATTACACTCAACAAAATCCTCATCTCAGAACCAATAGACATAGATAAAAGCTGGAACTACCTCAAACAAGCTATCCTCAATACAACCAACAAACATATACAAAAATATAGGAAAAAACAAAGAAATCGATCCAAATACCCATAACCAACCAGATCCCTCCTCCTTATTCAACTAATACAATACAAAAGACAAGTTAAACTCCATAATGAAAAGAATCCCAAAGCCAACTTAAAATAACTTATGCATCTTCAAAAAGCCATTTAAGAAAAAGCACCTATCAGAACATGGACACCTGGCGAAGAAATTGACAAACTAATTAGTCTTGAGAAAGCTGTAATCAAGAAAGACATAAATGGCAAAACCAAAGCCGACATAGATCAAGCACACAAGAAACGCAATAACTGGTATGACACAGACAAGAAAAAACTTATCAGAACTCTCTTAGACAATCCTAAAAGAAGTATCTTGACAACTAAACTTATCTAAGATGACAGCAATAAAATGATAATAATATACAAACCTCAAGAAATAAAAGATACAGTCCACTCCCACTTCAACATCTAGACAAAGAGAAGACATGTTTTCAAACAAGAAGGCATAATCTGGGAAAAAGTGTATCAATCAATCCCCAGTATCAAGAAAGAATGGTACAAACCTGCACTTACTCCATTTACAATAGAGGAAATTCAATAAACAATCAGAAACACTAGCAATAAATCTGTCCCAAGGCCCTCACAAATCCCATACTTAACATATAAACACCTCAACAAAACAACTCTAGACAACTTAACCACATTCTTCAACAATATTCTCACATACGAAAGATTTCTCATGGAATGGAAAAAATGTCAATCTATTCAATACCTAAACTGAAAGACTAGCAGCACAACATCAACATAACTCAGTCTATCACCCTCCTGAAATCAATAAAAAAAATTTTCATCAAACTAATCAACAATAAACTGACCAAAATTCTTGTAGAACATTCAATCCTATCTGAAAACAACTGGGCCGCACTTCCCAAAGAAAGCACACATGAACCAATTACTATTATCAACAAGTTCTAGAAGACACATGAGAAAAAAACAAGCAGTGCTTCATGCTTTACCAAGATATGAGCAAAGCATATAACACAG
Source organism: Acaulospora colombiana (assembly GCA_910592055.1). Lineage (NCBI taxonomy): Eukaryota > Fungi > Glomeromycota > Glomeromycetes > Diversisporales > Acaulosporaceae > Acaulospora > Acaulospora colombiana. Next base: position 6,291 of record CAJVPT010003214.1, read on the forward strand.
TTAACACACAGAAGCTTACAACCTCACTTTAATAAATCAAAGTCCTATGCAAACTGATTAATATTATTAATGACTGTTTTCATAACTGCTTTAACAAAGTAATTATCTTTTTCAGGCTTACAGATCCATACCAAGTAGAATAAGGGATAGATCAAGGTGATACGATCTCATTCATCCAATGGAGAATCTACTACGATCCATTAATCAGTACCATCAGCTCCAAGAATGGCTACCAACTCAAAAGCAATAGACTTAATCTTGACAACAGTAGTTCTACTAGCCTTAACATCTCAATTGCAGTATACATGAATGATATCACATTCATTATTCAAAACAGGAAACAGCTCGAAAACATTATGGAAGCCAACACCTCCTTCTACCATCTTAATGGAATCACAGTCAATCCCCTCAAATCTGAACTCCTCATATTGAATGGTCCACAAAAAAGCATCATTTTTCAAGACTATAAAGTAAATTCTGCTCCCAAAACATAGGCAATAAGAGTTCTTGGTGTTTGGTATAAAAGGAAAAAAGGAAAGTAGCACCAACACAACTTCATCAAGAAAAAAGTGACTATTATTTGCAATACAATTTTCAAGAAACACATTACAGACAAAATGCACTACTACATCACCAATTATGTCTTCTTTCCCACAATTGAATATCTACTAACAGACCTAGTCCTCACAAAAAACAAGTTCGAATGGATAGACAGATGCATACATAACTGTTTCAAGCACCGCATATAACTATTAAAAGCCATTCCAACATCAATGCTTCACTTAAACAACTTGTACAACATAATGGAAATAGAAACGCGACAACAGCAAAAACACTGCAGTGACCTACAAGACCTCTACCATAGTCATAATCTAGTCAAATAAACAATTAGACTACAAACTCAACAACTTTAATAGATAGCATGACAAAAAAACGATATTCTCGAAAAATGTCCAAAGATCTTTCTAGCTAAGGTCAATTTCATACAGGACATTCTAAACAATATACAAGTTTGAAATATCAGCATACAATGTCAAACAATAAACAGGAACAATAGCGACAAGCTCACCTACATCGAGGACATTATGGCAAAGAAATAGTATTACTTCAACAGAAAAAGACTCAGAATACATAACATAATGTGGATTGAACAACTCCTTAATGTTTATCATACAAAAGCTTTAAACCGGCACCAAGTAGGCATCCTACACAACAAGACAAACAAAAGAAAACATCCTCTTTTTTTCTCCACTCTCAAAGCTACGACACAAACATACATCAATAATCATATCAGTTTTGGCCGTCTCAATCTTAAAGCACAAATAAGTCAACAACCGGAAGAAGTATTTGAACTATCCAGGAAAATGAATAAATTATAGTACACTCTACAGTACAATCAAGACATCATAATTGGAAAAGAAGTTAGTCAAGACAAAGATCAAACAAAGCTCTGTCATTATCTCACTACCAACTCTTCACCACTAGAAAATGCTCAAGTTGCAAACTCAATGAAATATTGACAAGAGAAACCAGATATGCTGCTTCAAAGTCAAAACAAATCTAATATATCAGGTTCCAGTAGTCAAAACAAGCAAATCCAACACAGGTAACTCAAAAGAACCTCTCTTCAGAATGCAAGTATCACTTGACAGTATCAAATGCTAGACCAATGAACCCAACCAGGAACTTGACACAATTGAAATCGATATAACTCTCAAAACCATAAAACATATATCATACCTTTTCAAAGTATTGGACTCAATACTTCACAAATTCACTGAAATCTACAAAAATATTAATATAAGCATTACAATCAAAATAACACTTGATGGAGCTTACAATTAAAACAATCAAAATGCACTCAGCATAGGAATCATCTTTCCAATTACTCGGTCACAACACAATACACTTAGTCTCAAAATCACAGGACAGTACTTAGCTTTCTGAGCCAAGATTATTGCCGCAACATTTGCTATTAGCTTCCTACCTCACAGACAGGAAGTAAATATATATACAGACTCTGCCAAACTCATTACCGAAATATACAAAGCAACTTCAGGACAAATTAAACAACTAACAGAAGCCAGATTGATCCACAACCTCTATGAATGTATATGCAGTACACAAAGCCAAGTCAAATGGATCAAAATTAACAAAAAAGAAGAAGATGATGTAAACCTTAAACAAGTAGACAAACTTGCAAAACAAGGACTAAAACGGGTCACCTCTGATGGTACCCTCACACACAAACACACAAGTACAAATACCTTAGCTTTCTATTACAATAAAGAAACAAAAATCACGAATACAATCCATAAAACAATCAAAACAATGAGATAAGCAATACTCACACATACCTGGATTACACAAGAAAGAAACAAAAAAATAGATCAACATCAGAGAACTAACATAAACTGAGAACAGTCCCTTCGAAACCTTCACCCTACAAAACTCACAGGCAACCATACAGACAATATGGATCATTGCCATAGGCAATTCGCAATCAAACTCTGGAACTTAGAACTTCCCACTATAAACAAACTACACCTTCGCAAACCTAATACCTACAAATCACCCACCTGCTTTGCATGTATAGAAATAGAAAATAACATATACTCTTTTAGGTGCAAACACCATGGAATATATATAAATGAAATGATCTTCTCAGCCATATACACTGAAGTCACAGCACGTACAGAGAAAGGAAGCTCCCACTCAATCAAATAAGAAATTGAAGACCATCTAACAACCTACAATCTATGGGATATATTTATTAGAGGAGGCATTAATAGAAGAATAATTCAAACTATCAGCCATTTTATATCACCCAATATATTAACAGAAGCCACTCGTAGTATAATCCATAAAATTAGATTTATTATCTACAACATATGGACTGATAGATGTCTTCAGATCCAAATCAGTGAAAAAGCTATGGGAATTATACAGTTCCCCCAAAAAAAGAAGTTCAAGGCCCCAAGCCATACAGCGAAGAGAAACACAACCCCTTCAGAACTACAAATCAAAACAATGGAACAAATAATTACAGACACTCTAACAATTCTCGATATTCTTTCTAAACACACTAGCAGAACCTAGATATGTTAGTTCCTTTAACCAGGTACAACAAGTCACAAGGGATAAGAAAACTGAGCTCCAATGCCAACGGCAGTCGGTGTCCATTACCAATTGGTTTTATTGTTTTGTTTCAACATTGAAAATAGTTTACACAATTTCTCTGTAATCAATATAAATGTTATACATATATACATTCGCATAAATGTCATGTCTTGCATACAATCAATAAAATAAGTGAGTTAAGTATTGCTAAAATATATATATATATATATATATATATATTTAATCTACTATTAGGCTGACATGGCCTATTTTTATTGTTTATTTAAAATATTATACATTTTCAAAGATTTTTATATGACAGCTCACCCATCTTAAAAGTTTAACTTCTCTAGATGCAACTTAAAAATGATATTTTACTCCCTTAATAACTTTGATTATCATTTAGCTATCAAGTTTATTGCTTACAAATCATCACTATAAACCATCCAAAATTTTAAATGGCAGATCAAATATCTAACCACATTTCTCTTTTAACTATTTATTTTTCAATAATCTCCTTGAGATTTATACCTTTGGATTGTTCTTTATGTAATATCTTGTCTAATGAAGAACTATTATCTTCTTCTGGATTTTTTGTATTTTCAAGCTTGTTTTTTGAAACTCCATGTCATTTAGATCTTCTATTAATATTCAAAGTCTTTTCCCATTCAATTACCACTTTGCAGCATTTGTTCTAAATCTTTTTCTTGAAATTTTTTCACATTCGTTGACACAGTTTTCCTATAGCTTTCTTTATGATTTTTTTTTAAAACCCTCTGTCAGGCTAGTTATGTGCGCTTTATTAAACAATTGTAAGCTGTACATATAGTATGAATCGTCAAAACTAAAACTTTAACTAGCTCACTTATCTCGGTAATTACTCTAAGTGCAACTTTGGAAGTGATTTTTTGCTCCATTAAAAGTTATAGCTTTCTTTATAATAAGTGACTTTATCTTGTAATGTAGTTTGAGGAAATCTTCAATATCTTTTATTTTATTTTTATATATATATCCATATATTATTTTAAAAAGATATTATTCTTGTTGCTGTATCTCACTGAGCCATGTATCAACTACTTGATATATAGCTTCTTGATCTTCGTCCTTGACTTTTACTTGATTAGTAATATATTGGACCAATTTCCTATTTGCTTCTTTCCAGATGTCTAGTTTTTCAAAGCTTATTGCTAAGGACAAGAACAAGTAATCGATTGTTTCTTCATAAGTTTCACATCTAATACATAGTTGATTTATAAACTTTTGGTTTTCATTTCTTGAGTATTTGTAATGTCAGAAGTTCATTATGAGTAAGATTCACCAAAAAGCTTTTATCCTTGTTATCCTTAAAGAATGTATATAATATATGATAAATATTAAACTGGTTTCAAAAAACTATCCAGTTTATCTTGATTTTCTCTTAACTCCATCTATTCTGAATACATTTTTTATTACTCCAGTCAAGACTAATCTTTCTATGATTCCATCCTTTAATGAACACCTGGATACCGATGTTAATGGTCAGGATTTTCTATGTAGCTATAGAGAAGATTGCTTCCATTTCTGGTATATACTGCCATTTTATTGGATTTTCTTTTCTAACTAATTTTGCTAGTATATCTGTCATATTGTTGAAATAGTTTTCTTTATGTGCACAAACCTTTTTTAGTATTAAAGTACGGCTTTTTTTCTTAACTAGATTTTTTATCCTTGTTCAAAGTGACTAGTTAGCTATTTTGATCTATTTTCTAAAGAAATAAGTGATTGTAATTTTATGGTATTCCATATTCTAATAGCTACTTTGCAATCTATAAAGATAGTAACATTAACATCTTGAGAAAGAGTATAAAATACTATCAATATTGCTAGTATTTCTGCTCTTGCTGCTGAAGGTCATAGCAGTCCTCCTGATGAGAATTGGTTAATAATGGTATTGTATTGAGTCTAAATCCAAGTAAAATCTATCTGACACTCTATTTTAATATCTCCTGTTTCTTTTTTAAAGAACCCATTAGTATAGAAAGTAAAGTTTTTATATTTATTGTTTTAATTAAATCTAAAAGCATCAGTAAGTTCTCTAATATGTTCTTTTGAGCAAATGATCTACTCTATTAATGAAATATGCCAGTTTTATATCACTACTTCTTTATATATTGTTGCTATATTCCAAGTATTAGGTCTATATTGTTTTGAGTTGTCAGGCATCCAATCTGTTGGATTGTCAATAAGCAGTAATAATTTTCTTATCTGTGTACTTTTGAACTTGTTAAGTTTAGGCAGGAGATATGTTTTTTAAGATAAAACTATTGTTATTAGCTTGGATAGATCTGGATAACATAGAGTTGAATTATTAGTACTATTATAACTAAGCTGATATGGGGTGAAGATTATATTTCCTTGAGCTTTCTTGACTTTTTCTATCATATTTTTTGATAGATTGGTAGTAATTTCCCAATAAGTCTTCCTTTTGTCCAATGTATTTAATAATTGTTCTATTCAGATTTCATAATTGTACTATTCTAAATTTTTGAGTAAGCTTCTGAACAAATCTTGTTTTTCTGTAATCTGAGAAACAACTTGCTTATACTATTTGGGAATACAACCTTTTCTATTTTCAAAAAATATTTGAACTGCTCCTCATTCTCTAATTGTTACTATAGTTAAGTTAATTAATTAATCAAAGAACATTATATTGTATTTTTTAAGTAATGTTATAGCCTTTTTATAATTGCACTTCTCAAGAATTGACTTAATAGAAAGTAAACTACCCTTGACTTAGAAAAGGTCTTTTCATCTTCAACTTTGATATGTGATTTGAAGTTTATTGACAAGGACCAGAGTGGTAGCAGTAAAATTATCTTTTTCTGAAAAAGTAGCTTCTGTTGAATATTTCAAGATATTTCTAGGCTCATAGTGTTTCAACTGATTCTGTTTGAGACAGATAATTGTTGCTATTCCTGGATTTTTAGAATTGTTCAGTTGACAGAAGAGAGAAGTTATATGACTTTCAGTTGGATTTCCTATATACTCTTGAGGTCTAATATCTTTTTATTGTGAATATAATTATTTGGCATTATACTATATATGAAGACTTTGTTCTTGAAAGTTTTTCTATACATTGTTGTAAGCTCATTGTATATTTTTTCTCCAATATGTGTGTACTGTGTATGGTATTCTATTCGGGGAATCAGAACTCTATTGATAATATATCTAGCATATTTCTCAGTCATATTTTTTTTACTGATTACTAGATTTACAGATCTAATCTCAGCTTTCAACAAATTAATTGTATTCTTGCTGTTATGTCTTCTTCTGAACCAAATTACTAGGAATTGTACCTGATCATCTTTGCTTATTTCCTTGACTTCTGTTTTCTCAGTACCAATATAAACTATTCCAGTTTCTAGCTTATTCCAATTTATTGTAAGCAAAATTAACTTTTCGCTATTAATCTGTAAATCATTTGCTATATATAATTTTCTGGTCTTTTTCAAAATGGTTTCCATGTCTTGCTTAGATCTAGCTATCTAGATTGTATCATCCATATATACAATGATTGCTTGTCTAATAAATAGTTTCTTCTTAACTTCTGATATCTGGAAGTCAGGTATTCACTTCTTTTCCATAGTATATCTATAATTTATTTATTTTGAATTTTGCAGAGCAATGGGTTATAAAGAATTGCCAAAGTAATAGAGATATTGTTTTCCCTTGATCAATACCATCCCCCACTATAAATAAATCAGAGAGTCCAGTAGGGAGAATAGTATGACATTTTCTATTCTTAAAATGATTGATGAGCAGCTAACTAATTACTAATGGAATTTGAATTCTTGACATTGCCTTTTACAACATTTCAAGACTAATAGTGTTATAGGCTTTTGCTGTGTCTTGAAAAAGTACCCATAATTCTTTTCTTTTTTTTCTGGCCTCTTTATATATACTATTTAGAAGTTGAATGGGTTCAGTATTATTCTCTTCCTATAAACTGGCAAAGTTTGATCCTTGCAAGATATCATGCTTTACAAAGATAGTTGCCAAGTACTTATTCACTATTTTGATAAAGCAAAATCTTGCTTTTTCTAGTAACACAATTGATCTAGTATTTTCAAGCTCACAGTGCTATGGTTTAGGCTTGGGTATTGAATATATGTTATTGCTTTTCCATTTCTTGAGTATTTGACTATTTTCAATATAAAAAAAAAAACTCTTTTCGCAAATCCCTCAGATCTTTAGAAATTTTCTTTTTAGGCAATTTACTCAAAGAAAGAGAAACATTCTTTTTAAAGACACATATTCTTGCAACACTAGCATACAACAGTCATCTTTGCACAAAACAACATTTCGTGTATAGCCCTAGAGCAATAGATTGTTGGAAAATATACACATATAACAACAATTTTGGCTTTTTCTCCTTTTTAAGAAGAAGGAAGGAAACCAACATAAACTGATTCACAGTCAGAAAAAAGGAGCCAATATCAACTTCACAGAGCTTGCAGCCAGGCCAGTGCAGGTTAACACCTTTCTTGACACTACAAGGAATCTTAAAGCAAATAGGTTTGCTCGATAAATCAAGTAAACCTCAAATTCTTCAAAACCCAGAAGGACATCCAAGGTCTAAACAGCCTAACGTATATACCTCATCTCCACACACATCTAAACACATCACCAGAGTAGCGTGAATATATACACGTGTATAAAGCTATTGCCAAAACAAGTTCGACAAAAGTCCAACACAACAGCGCAACAAGTATGACTTAAATTGGTAAGATCATTAAATACAATTATCACAATAGAAAGTAATCAATGTAAACAGAGTGTCAGGGGTCTGTAAAAAACACAACAAAGTCAGTGTAAACAGGTAAACAACCTAAGCAAAAAAGAAGAACTAACATGTGTCTAATCAAAACAAGATTAAGATACATATAAAAACAAGGTTATAACCAAAAACAACAAGCATTACACGTAAAAAACCTTGTCAACAATTACTAAAATAGCATTAAGGATACATATTAATCCACTCACGTGACTATTAATAATACAATATAACAATATAATAATAATATCAATTCACATATATACCCTATTATTAATAAAGCAAAGCAGATACTTCAGATAGTAAACAATAGAGAAGATGATATTATTGACATACTAGTTCCATTGACAAAAAAGCATGATGAAACAGACAAACTATGGGTTATGCAACAAATTGCCAAATAAAAAGGTATAATCAATCACAATAGTGGGATGGCAGATGTTTCAGAAATATGTACCATACTGGATAGCATTATTGCCAAAATCCTAGGAATGAATAATACAATATTTCACAAGGAATGAATCCTTATACTATATATCACCTTTCTTTGGCAGAAAGGAAAGGGAAAGGAAAAGGATCTACTTTAACCTTATATAGAAGATAGATACCTAGATATAATCAAAGAAAAGTTAGCAAAAACACCACATATTCCAATGGAGATCACTACCGATGTAGAAAATGGATCAACATTAGATAATGAAATAACAATGGTGAAAAATCAAGAACAAGAGGAAATAGAAACACAAACTCTTAAAGGCAAAATTCAAGGCCACAATATAAGTGAGTGCAGCTCTTATGCTACAAGAAATAGGCAAACAACCCCAACACTAAACCCCCTATTTCATAAACAAAAAGGGTAAATACAAAGTAGGAGCAATGACTACCAATATTCTAGGGAACAACACAGAAGAAATCAAGGTATACTTGAGTAACATATTGAAATTGCCACTAAACAAGCACAATTTTCTTCACAAAGAATTTATCAATAGAAATGAATAGTTGAGTTTCCATTTGGAGGAAGAAGAAGATCTTTTCAAATGTTTAGAAGAGATAAACAGAAAGGAAGAAGCTTTTAGTTTACAATAACTTGAAAACAAGGGTACCAATTTAATACAAAATATAGAGATATTAGACAAGAAGATCTTTCAATCAAGAAAAAAAGAAGAGAAAGAGAATATATGGCATGTTAGACTAATAGATATAGCACACAAAACTTCATAACATCTGATAAAAGAATCAAAAGGTATAGTGAGGTGCAAAATATACATCTCTACAAGGTCAAAACAAAAACAAGGATCAAGGCTTATATCAAGTGGCATAGTTACCTCAAGACAAACCCAGAAACATTATAGATGACCCCATTAGGAACAGAAACTACTAGAGTCATCTTCTTCAGGAAAGAACTGACAGACAAAAAGATTAATGACATTCTAATAGAAAGAAATAAAAACTCTGCAAGACTACTAGGCACAAACAAGTCCTACTCAAGTT
>CAJVPT010003215.1:0-15714 GCA_910592055.1 Acaulospora colombiana
TAGCTTGGTTTGAAAGATATGTTGTTTTCCTTGTGTATTTGACCAAGTTTGCTTTTTTCCAAAAAATTATCAAAAAAGGAAATTTTTGAGAAAAAAGAGGATCAGCAAAAAGAGTTTTTTTTATATTAGCTGGTTGTTTCCAAATAATAGTATGGCTTTTTTGTATTCTTCTGATGCAAGATATTCTTTGATTCAAAAGTTTCACTTTTTCTATTCAAAGATATCTTGACATTTTCAACTATGAAATGTTATGTTCATATCTTTAGCAATTTTGATCACTTGAAGTAGGAAGTTTCCTTTGTCTATTAGATAACTTAAGAATTTATAGATTAATAAATTAAGTGGTTCCCAATTTTTTATCTGTGCTTGTTTAAGTCTAACAATTGTTGTGATTTTTGCTGATCTAGGATCCTTTATTTTGTTGCAAAGTTCTGTTACTTGACTTTCTCTTTATAACATTCAAACACTTTTCAAGTTGTGGATATTTGAATAGTGGATTACGCTATTGGACATTAATTTGTATAAACTACTCTTATTTTTGAAAAGTTTTATATATGCTGTTGTTAAAGTATTGCATATTTTCCAGGACAATATGCTATATTACATTCTAAATTCTATCTTAGATATTAAAACTCTATTCAGAATATATAGGGCTAGTTTGTCTGTTACTTTTTTATATTTAAGGGCTCTTGTTATAATGTTAACTTCTTTAAGCACTCATTCTTTAAGCTCGATTGCAGTTTTTTGATTACCCATCCAGATTCCTAAGAATCTAGCCTGTTCTATTCTTTCAAGTTCTTTAACCATTTCTTCTTTAGTGCCTACCTTCATCTCTTCTGAATAGCAGTTAGGATTGTTAATAATGACTAAGACTAATTTGTTACCATTTATTTAAGAATCATTGACTATATAAAAGATTCTTACAGTTTTCAAAACCTGTTCTATGTCTTCCTTAGATCTTACTATCTATGTTGTATCATCCATGAAGGCTATAGCTGCATACCTTGATTCTAATCTTCTTATAGTCTGTTTTTTAAGGTCAAAGTTCCATATACTGTAACTGATATTTTGTATTCTCTTTATATATCATTCTAGATTTTATATAAAAAATTCTCCATAGTAGAGAAAAGATGGTTTCTCCTTGATCAATTTCATCTTTAGCTACTATTGATTCTGTGAGATCATTTCAAATATGACTTAAAATTCTTTATTTTGAAAAGGCTCAATATAATCTTTATAAAATCTTTTGAATCTTTAATTCTTTTCATTATTTTTACCAGCATGTCTAGACTAATTGTATCATATACTTTTGCAGTATTTTAAAAAAGTATCCACAGTTCTTTGTTTTCTCTGATATCTTCATAAATATTGTTGAGAATTTGAATTGGTTCTACTATACTTTCTCCTGGCAGTCCTGTATAGTTCAGTTCTTTGAAAATATTATTGTTTTTACAAATATCTTCCATTTTGTTGGTGAGAATTTTGATAAATATTTTTTTATAACTTCTAACAAGATAATAGATCTAATGTTTGAGAGTTCACAGTCCCATGGTTTGAATTTCATTATTGGATATACAGTATGTGGCTCTGTTTCCAGTGTTTTGGAGTAACTTTCTATTTTAAGAAGTTATTCAGTATTCTTCTCAAGATGTCTTCCTTCTTGGCTTAATCTCTTTAGCATTTAATAGCTAATTTGAGATTTTCCTGAAGCTTTGTTATTAAGAAGTACTCTCGATGTTTTACTTAATTCTTCTTGTAAGATTGGCTTAAGTAGTTTATTATACCAAGATGTTTGGACATATTCTCTTGATTTATACTTTTTTTTTTAATCTTTTGATAAACTGTTATAGCTAGCTTTTCTTTTTTTGAAGGTTTCACAATGGTACCTTCTTATTTTCATTTCAATTTCATCTTTTTTGAGTTGTAATGTATTCTTTATTTCCTAGCTTGATCTTAATCCTATCTAGTACTATTTTACTTTTAGTTCAATTGATTAGAGAGCTAACCATCTATCTTTGATTGTTTCTCAAGTCATTACATCTTTGTTTCAAAGCAGTTTTAATACTATCTCTTATTTTTTTCACTTTCAATATTTGACATATAAATTTAAGACCTTCTATAGTATCTTGAATATTTTTTTCAAAGATTTCCATGACATGTTAGAGATGTCATATTGGATACAATAGTTTTTGATCTGATGATTTGGATTGTGAGTATTATTATATTTTTTTATAGCTAAGCTGAGGATCTGTAGCTTATTTATTTCTTTTGATATCTCTACTTTATTGTAAAGTTTTTTTTAGTTGTAGAGCTTTTCTGTAACTGATAAATTCAGTATTGTGCTTATAGTGCTTTTCTTCTACTTGAGATGTTTTCTTAGTTGCTAGCTTATTAAAGACTGCTTTACATAACAATTTCTCAAAGATATTTCACAGTTTATTTGCTTGATTTTTCTTTTCATCTAAATTGAGTTCTTTTTGTAACAACGGTTCTAGTATTGTTTTAAATTTATAGTTTACATTTTTACTAAATGCTTGCCTTTGTAATGGAGATGTATCCTTTATATTGATTCTTCTTTATATACTCATGGAAGGTTGTGTGGTTCTGCTTCTTATGAAAAGGTCTTTGTCCTATAAAATTATTAGAAATATAGTGTAATCACTACCCATAATATTTTCCATATCTTGATTATTAAATTGGAGTAGTGGATAACTTGTTAGACTATAAGAGATTTAAATATAGTCTATTTTACTACTACTTGTTAGGTTTCTTCTTGTTGAAGTTTTTTCTTTGCCTTTCCATATGACTTGTATATATATAAAGTCCTATTTATCAAGAAAGTTGAATAGTGGGATTTCAGGTTACTACAATAATCTGAAGCTTGCTTTTGAGAAGGACTTTCTATCTTCTGATAGGTGTAGGCTATACTAAAATCTCCCATTACTATTGTATAGAAGCCTTGTCCATGTCTATTTTTAATAAGGCTAGTTATCTTGTTCTGTACCATTTTGCATTTTGATTTGTCTGAAAAATATAGATCTATATAATGCAGATCTTTTTTCTTTTTATAATTATATTGGTGGCAATAATATATTCTTTTTCTTTTTCTACTAATGCAATTTTTTCTTTCAAATCTCTTCTGATTAAAGACTAACTCTTGCTCCAAATGATATGTCTTTGTTGGTGCTATAGAAATGTTTATAGTTTTTCTGATTATTGAAAGCCCATTGTGTATTAGCTTCTATCAATTTTATTTCACATAACTCCAATATGTCTATTCCTTGTTCTAGTATCTCTTCAACTAGGTTTTGTTGCTTTGTTTTATCTATAATTTCTCTAACATTGTGTGTACTTAATCTGATTATCTTTTTACCTATTTCATCCTCTTTTTTAGTTTTTCCTATTAGTCTATATCTACTATTATTAAAAAATTTTCTATAGAAATGTTATAATATTTATATTTCCCTCTTCTTCTATTCTGTAGCTACTTTTTAAAATTCATTTGTTGCCCATATTTATGGTTTTTGATGAGAAAACAATGGGCTGTTGCTCCTCTTGATTACTATCAAGTACTGGTGTGCCTTTAGGAGTGGTTTGCTTCCTTATTATTGAGTCTTGATCTTCTGAAGTCTATTTGTCTCTTTAGAATATTTATTCTAGTATGTAGTCTTTCTAGGTTGACTAGAATATTCATTAAAGGATCTTGTGTACTTTCTATTTCAGGTCTTATGTTGACTTCAGAAGATCTATTTCTATAGCTTTATTAATTTCTAATTGGTTCTCTATTGCTTGCTGCTGCAGAATATTCTTCTCTATCATTTTTTTTATACCTTATTCTATTATTGCTTTACTGTCTGATCTGTCTCAAATTTTTGAATCTATGATAATTCATTGGATTAAAAATAGACTCCGTTGATTCAGTATCTGATTGTAAGTAGGATGTTGATTTATCATCTATTTTTATATTTCCGGATCTAAATCTTGTATTTCTATCTTCATCTTTAGGATTTCGTCTTTTTGTTTTGGATATGTGTTTGATACTCTATAAAAGGTGATATCCCTATAAAAAATCTGTTGTTTGCATGTCTTATTTCTTTCTTCTTTTGTTTTAAAGCAAACTACTGTAAAGTTATGCTTATTAAGTGTATAGAGATCTTTGGATGTATAGTATGCCTTAGCTTGTGTATCATTCAATGCTTGTACTATTAGACTAGTGTAGGTTTTGTCAATATCTAGAAGTCTGGCTAAATTGTTATTTCTTTCAATTAATATTTAATTGATTTCATTATCACTAAGTTCAGACAAGAAAAATATAGCTCATGACATTTCTATACTAATTGAAGTTATTCAAATTTCTTCAAAATTTAAGCTGTGATATTTGTGCCATTTGATATAGGTTTTCACTCATAGTTTTGTATTTACCTTATAAATATGAATGTTTTGGACTTCTCCATATCTTTTTAGATATACTTTTATAAGGTTCTTATTGTTTTTCTGATCTATATTTACCAAACATATATGCTAGATAGTAGTATCTTCTTGGATTTTAGATTCTTGAAAAATTTTCTTATCTAGGTTTTTTTCTATCTTTTGTTTCTTGTAAGTAGTATTTTGGATAATGAAGTTGTCTTTCTTTTAGTTAACTTTTTCAATACATTTTATAACATCTTCTTCCTTTTGTACCCAAAAAACTAACTACATATTTCCATTAATAAACTCTTTTTGTAATAGGTTTCTTTTTTCTTGTAGAAGTTTAAGAGTGTTGCTTATATATGCCTTAGTTTTGTTTTCTGTTTCTCCTGGAATATTACTGTCATTGTACTAATCTATATTTACATTTTTTTTTTATGAAGTAAGAGTTTATTGGTGGTGTCATATCTCTATTTTTAGTGGTATAAGAGTTATGTTTACTAATGCATTGTTTTTTTACTGTTTCTTGGAGTTTTTGTGATTCCAGTTCTTCGATCTTCTGTATATATATTATTGTTATTTCATTGTCTATTGTTAATTTATTGTCTATTTGTTCAATGATTTCTCTTGATTGTCACTCTGATTTATGTTGACTTTCAGGATTCTTGATAATTTCTATAAGCTTATCTTTAATATAGAGTTATAGAAGATCTTTTTTAATCCCTTTACCTTGTTGCCAAAGATATGTGATATGTTGAGTTAGGATTTGTTTCTTGTGAAAGGTTCCCATTTACTCCTAGTATCTTAGCTATAATACTATTGAGAATAGTATATATTTTTGGTAACAAGGCTACTGGTTTACTGGATTCATTATTTCTTTGTTTTAGTAATTGTTATGAAGTCTATAAAGTAAAGATTTCATTATATTTTATTGAGAGATTGATTAATGTACTTACTATATTCTCTTCTCTTTTTATTGACAATCAGTAATATATATTGTGCTTTATTTATATTTGCTACTGGTTTAGATTTATTTATAGATCACGTAATTGCTTGTTTATATTTATCAGTTATTTTATTTTTGGATTACGAATAATCCTTTCTGAGATTATTGTTATTTATATTTTTAATTAGATAATATGGAAAAACATTGTTATGTTTTTTTGATATATTTATTTATTGATATTGAAGATCTTATCCAAATTTTGCAAGTTGTTATTGTGTTTGTGTGGAATATCGATCAACTTGTTTGAATTACAAGTTATACAGTATATGTATGTATATGTTTTGTTTGTCACTTTTGTATATACTGTATACTTGTTTTGCTTGTTTACTTTTATGTGATCATATTCGTATAACAAGATGGAGGTTAAGTATGTTGTTTATGTATATATGTATGTTTAGATTGTCTTGTCCTTAGGGAACTTTGATATCTTTCTGAGTCTTTGAGTAACAGAAGTAATTTAATTTATTGAGTGAACTTAGTTGCTTCTTGGATTCCTTGCAGTATTAAGAAAGGTGTTAATCTGCACTGGCCTGACTATTAGTTGTGTGAAATTGATATTGGCTCTCTTTTTTTGACTATGAATTAGTTTATAGGTCTCTTTTCTTTCTCCTAAAAACTTTAAGAAAAAGAAGTAAAAAAAAAATTAATAAAACAATATATATATCTTTCTTTGATATTTCTAAAAGGCTTGTTATATGTGTGTTACAAAAGCTTGGTAGCTTGGTTTGAAAGATATGTTATTTTTCCTTGTGTGTTTGATCAGGTTTCCTTTTTTAAAAAAAATTGTCAAAAAAGAAAATTTTTAAAAAAAGAAGGATCAGCAGAAAGAGTTTATTATTATTATTATTTAATTTATTTTATAGATATATTTAATAAAAAAAATATACTTTTTATTATATTTCTTTTATATTATTATTCAAATTTTAAAAAGAATATATTATTATTATTATTATTATTAATAGTATTAAATTAATTTCTATTGATTAATTTTTATTTAAGTAAATATTAAATTAAAATATTTAAATTTAGAATAATAAAGTTTTTAAAGTTTATTATAATCAACAAATATAAGATATTTATTTTGAATTAGATTAGAAATCTTTCTTTATATAATTTTTTTAGTAGCATAATTAGAAATTATAATAATTTTTAATTGATAAAAAACCAAAAGTTATATTTTTATGTAATCTAACTTTATATATATAAATTTAAATAATTGGATATAATTTTTATAAAATAATTAATAAACCTGATCAGAAAATATTTTTGTAATTTGATCCTTAAATAATATTGAATTATAGATTTTGTAATTATGAATTAAAAATACTGTACAATTACTATTATAAATGTTGGTTTTAAATAATATTAAAAAGATAATATTAAAAAATATACTTAAAAAAATAATTTAAAAAAAAGGTTGAAATCAAATATTAAAAAACCAAATTGGTCAGATATTTTGTTAGATACTGTATAGGACAAATTCAATTTAAATAAAACTAATATAATACAGATTAAATAAAATATAATCTAATGGATTTAGATCAATTTTATTTAAAATCCGATTTTGATTCATTTCATTACAATTAAATTACTATTGACTACTTTGATTTAAACAAATGTTGAAAAAAAAATCAATTAGATAAAAAATATTTCGTGATATATTTACAACAATATTTTTGATTAACATAAAGTATAAAATAAAATATTGCTTTTATCAGAGAGATCAGCAAAAAAAAGTGATTGTTATATAATAAAAAATAAAATCTTGATATTTAAAACCTGTTGCAATTAAACTTGCTACAATCAAAAATAATTACTCGTTATAGTTTAAAGCAACAAATTATTATTTGATTTTTAATAGTCAAAAAATGGCGTTGGTATTTCGAGGAAACATCTCGAGCAATAAACAAGAGTTCTCATATTTAAAATAGGGACTAAAGTATAAATCGATTCGCATATTTCATTATTATAATTTTCTTTGAATTAAAGAAATTACTGTATATTTGAATATACTGTAGGTCCGAGACTCTTCTGTCTTCTATATAATTCTGATCTTGTCAGAGTTTGTTGGACAAAATAATCTTGATATGGTCGAGTTACGAGCCGAGTCGGTCCCAACTCGATTCTTTGCTTCGTAAAGTTGAAAAATTTGATTGGAGAGATAATCGCAAAGAACGAACGTTTTTAGAAAAAAAAAATTTTTTTTCTCGCAATCTGCTTGGTCACGAATATTGCCGATCATATTAGATGGTTTGTTTAATAACTGCATATCTTTATATTAAATTACCAAAAAAGTCAATACCGCCGAAACAATATCAAGTATACTGGTATATTAACCTTACGATGTTTGCATGAATACTGTAATTGTCAAAATGTTTTAGAGCTTAATAAAAAAAAGATGGCCAAAGGGTTTTGTTTTATATTGGCATTGTTTCACAGGGGGAATAAGGAACTAAGACAAAGTTGTTCACCGGCTATTATTATTACCGCGGCTATCGCCGTGGAAAGTTGAAATCAGAAGTAACCAATTTGGTAATTGATATCTATAAGTCTTATGAAGCATTGTTCAACTATACTTATACGTGAAACAACGAGTCTTCACGCACAAATTGTTTACTGATTTTGGATTTAGGAGAACTCTTGGTCTGCTTAATCATAATACCCACAATAAGAATTCACAAGAAAATTGCACAATATGTTAACCAATATTACCATGATGAGCTTGCATTGTAATTATTATTAACGGGAATAATATCTTTTTATTACAGGGTAAGAGTTGAAGTCATGGTTGACTGAAGAAGTGTAGTTTAATCTTGTACAGATTGCATAACATACATAACAGAGATAGGCCTTTATCAAGCAATTTATAGCATTTTATAATGTATACTGTATAGTGGAGCCTTTTTATTTTTGACATTGTACATTGTGAATTTTTCGAAACCAATTAATGTTCCAAGGGCCAGAATTTTATACATTTTAATGAATTTTTATGACAAATAAAAAAAATCGTTTCTTTTTTTTTTTTTCGAAAAAAAAAAACAAACGAATTAGAAAGCAGTAATGCCAGTGTTTAAATGATTAATCGGCTCATTGTTGCTAGCAGCATGGGGTCTAATGGATGAGCCATCACCAGCTACAAATCTCAACTGGGCATCACTCCAAATTGGTTTTGGCACGGGATCGGAAGTGCCAACACCAGCTCTCCCACCTTTTTTCTTCCAATCGCTGACTCTTTTTAGACCATTCTTTCTCCAAACAGTTTCCAACGCATCAATAAGGTAATCGGTCATTTGTTCGTTGTGACCCGGTGTAGGGGTAATTCTTAGTCTTTCCTCGCCCTTGGCAACGGTCGGATAATTGATGGATTGCACATAAATACCATGCTCACGTAACAATTGGTCAGAGGCGATCTTACAATCCTCAGCATCGCCAACGAGTACGGGGACGATATGAGATGGGTTTGGTACAACGGGAATGTCACGTTTTGCTAAACGATCCTTGAGCAACCTGGTATTGAGTTGCTGCATCTGACGTTCTTTTGCGGACTCTTTCAAATATTGAATAGAGGCTTTTGCGCCGGCAACCACAGTTGGTGGAAGAGATGTGGTAAAAATAAAGCCAGGTGCGTAAGATCGGATTACATCCACCAAAGCAGTGGAACCGGCGATATAACCCCCGACAACACCATATGCCTTGCCCAATGTACCAGAAATGATGTCGACCTTGTCCAAAATGCTTCCGTTATTTCCATGAGGGTAACGAGCATTTAAATCAAAATTTAAGTGCTCAGATACACCAGCACCACGTGGGCCGTACATGCCAACGGCGTGTACCTCATCCAAGAAAGTGATAGCACCATATTTCTTAGCAAGGTCACAAATATCCTCAATATGGCCCACTGAACCTGACATAGAATAGACACTTTCAAATGCAATTATCTTTGGAGTGCTAATGTCTATGGATTGAAGTTTTTCCTCCAGATCCACCAGATCATTATGTTTAAAAATCATCTTTTTAGCACCAGAATGTTTGATCCCTTGAATCATCGAGGCGTGGTTGGAAGCATCAGAGAAGATAACACACCCAGGAAGTTTTGAAGCCAAAGTGCTCAAGGTAGCATCATTGGCCACATAACATGAGGAAAAAACTAGGGCTGCAGGTTTGTGGTGAAGATCAGCCAATTCCATTTCAAGTTGCAAATGCAAATCACTGTTCCCTGCAATATTACGAGTACCACCGGCACCAGCGCCATACTTGTGTAAAGTACGACTGTTAAAATAATAATCATTAAATTATTTGAATTGAATTGAATGAGAAAATGGTACAAGTAAAACGTTTGAATTCATTACTTACAGAATAGCCTCCGATACCACGGGGTTCCTTCCCATACCGAGATAGTCATTGCTGCACCAAACCGTCACTTCATCTTGTTGATTGGCAGTATGAGCCTTTGGAAATTTCTGTGCTAGACGATTAATGTTATTAAAATAACGATAGCTTTTGTCTTGATGCTTCCTTTCAAGTTCAGAACTGTAGAGAGCCTCATAGTCGAAGTGCTTAGTCTTGGTAGAGTGTGTAACGGGGTAATAAGAATAATTATTAGGATCATGAGATGCACGAGGAGGTTCTTGAACAACTGAAGCTTGCTTCAACGGAAGGGTAGGTTGTTTCGACAACCTAGCAGAGGTATGCAAATAACTTTTGCTTCGTAAGGCCAAGGCTTTACCCATGACGGGGCATTTTTGAGCCATAAAGATCAAAGCATTGCCACGCACATTACCAGCACTGGCTTCGACGAAACCAGCAGCATGAGCAGGCAAATGAGCAAGATTACGAAGAGAGGCAGCAGAATTATTATGAAGGAAGGGGCATGCCCTACTAAATTGCTTAATTGCAGCTTCCATTCGACACTTTTAAAAAATTTTAATTTTTTTTTTTTCGATAAGATTTGGCGGATGAGTATTTGTTGAAAAAAAAAAATTTTTTTCGCCTCAAATCAACATGAGCGATATATAATGGTTTGATGTAGGACAAAATACCGGAATCCTGAAATTGCAGCATCGGGCAGTGTGAGGCTGATAAACATTAGAAAGTTTCATTCATCGTTTTATGTAACAATTTACGCATTGGAGGTATTGGACAACCAAAAAATTATTTCAAGGAATTAGTTTGATCGACTAAATCGTGACCTTTATTGGTTCCTCATATACGGTAGGTATTTATCCCACGTTGTTTAATCAATGCATAAAAGGTTTTCACAATATGCAACTAGAACGTGACTATGTACTCGATACTTGATATATACGGTAGCTTATAAAAAGAATTATTATTTACCTTTTTTATCGTTACAATGAAAAAAAATAAACTAGCGTAAACAGAATTTCTTTTTTACAATATATGCAGTTTGTACCGGCAAATATATATCCTCGGAATGAAAAGTCCCAAAGTTCTGAACTTCACTGATCTTGGGAATTAATTATGAATAATCTATTTATTCAACCAATATTACTGATATGAAAGACGATACACGATTACACGATTGCACGATTACTTTCATGCTTAAATGACGTCTTTTTGACAAAATAGAGAGATACTTAGCTTTGCCTGGTGATAAGAATGTTGCCCCTCTACCATGATGGCAAGCTGGCAAAATCACTTACCAATTCGAATGACAACAATACCATATCATGCGTTCAAATCATCATGATACAGAAATCCCAAGAGCATCTCTATGTGCTAAAAGTAGATATGCATAGAAGAATTGAAATAAAATTGTTTTGTATGAATATTTGTTATCCGTTTTATCGTTTCGCGCGCGTGTTCGTACTTACAGGAAGGACAAAAGTTTGCAATGATCTTTTTTTAATTCATTATCAATGCCATATACACGTATCGATGTTTGTCTTCTTTTCAACCCATAGCTTTGTGCATTTCACCATCTTGACTCATTTATGAATGCCTTATGTCAACAATTTTTCTTTCGTGTGCGCCACCTGATTCTGACATACTGTCTTTTAATGTTATCAACATTATTTTGTTGAATCGAATGCTGTCCAGGGTCTCAAGTTTTTAGGATCTGAGATTGGCGGTTTAATTAATTAATTATTTGCTAAGAATTACAGTAGCTGGATTAAGACCCTGGATAATTAAATATTGATTACGTAAGGCGAACATTATATACAGTATATGCTAATTTATAATTTTTAGTATACTAAAATAACTTGGTAATTATAATCCCCTACTAGGTTAATTGCATATACTTTATTAAACTTTTGTATACTCTATATATACAGTATATCATATATCTTTAAATATAATTCTTTAATTAATTATTTATCTTAATTTTAAATTCAACTATTTTATATAATACTGGATTATTTTTATTTTATTTTTATACAATTTTAATCTTATTAAATTTTATTAAATAAAATAATCTTAATGACTTCTTTATTTTAAAATTTTTAAAACTATTATAAGCTTGTTTTAACTTTATTATATTTTTGTATTTTATATTTAAGACTTTTTTTTGAAATATTTATATATCTTCTTTTATATTTTTTAAATATACTTTTTTGCTTTATTATTGATTTTTTTATAAAACTTTGATTTCAATTCTTTTAAAATTAAATCATTTTTTATTAAACTTGTATAAAATTTAATATACTTTTATTAGTTATAAAATTTATTTAACTAGTTTAAATTATTCTTTATCTATTTTTAAAAATGAAATCCTAAAGAAGGAGATAAATCAAATATTATTCATTAGAAACATTAAAATTTTTAAATTAATAATTATAAAAAAACTATTCAAAATAATTTTCTATTATCAAAACCTTTAATTTATAATATTTTTAGAATTTTATCTCTATAAAATAAAGAGTTATAAATTTTATTCCTAAAAAAAAAACATAAAATTTTATATACAAATATTTTAAGAACTTATTATTACCTATTATACTTATTTTTTTCTAATTTATTATTAATTTTATAAAATTTTTAAAAAATTACTTAAAAAAATTTTTTTGTTTTATTTTTTTTAATTCTTTATTATATTAATTCTATATACTTAATCAAATTTTTATAAGTTATATACAGTATATAAAATGAAATACTCAAATTAAATTATTAATCAATTTATTTTTAATTATTATTACTCTAAATATAATTTCAAAAATAATTTGTTATTTTATTAGTATTTTAAATAAAATATTTTTTAATTTTTAATATTATTATCTATAAGTTACTATTTAGATTACTCTTATAAATTCTCATAAAATTTAAAATTTAAATATTTTATTTTATATTTAATTTTTTTCATTAAAATTATTTTTTTCAAATTTTTATCTTTTGATCTTTTTTTTTATCTTTTTATTTTTATGAATTTGTTATATCATATTTACATTTATTTTATTATATTTTATATCTTATATTTCAAAAATTTTTATAGAATTAATTATTGTATATATATATAGATAATTATTTTTAAAGATAATCAAAATATTGTATTAACTTTGGTTTTTTGTTTTTTTTTTTTTAACCCTCTGTTAGGCTAGTTATGTGTACTTTATTAAATAATTGTAAGCTATACATTATATATATATTACTAAAGCTAAATCTCTAACTAACTTATTTATCAAAGTCTTATATTTATCTAGGAATCTAAATATAACTTTAGGAGTGATTTATCACTCCGTTAGTAGTTCAGGTAGAAACCCTTTCAATTTCTAATATCATTACCCACAAGTCATTATTGTAGATCACTGCACAAGGTTTTAACAAAAATCAAAATCCAACCATTTTATTCCATATTTAATCCTATTTCTTATAATTTCTACAATGTTTTTATTTTCACACACTCTTTCTTCTTCTCTTTGCCTTGTATTTTTGTAACCAGGATTATCTTACAGGTCTTGCCTTCTTATTTCCTGAACCTTCTTATATTTTGCTTTTTTATCAATTTTTCGTTTTTGTTCTCATTCAATAATCTTTTCACATCTCATGTTCCAGACTTGTTTTTGAATCTGGTTGCAAACCTTCTTTTATACTTTTAGAATCAATTTTTTGCCATTGTTCTTAGCTTTTTTCCATGATAATTTAGATTAGCAGCTTCTTTAATTGTATCACCTTCTATTAATCCTGCACAAAAGTTAAGAGTACTTGAATCAATTTGTGAGACTAATTCTATTAATCTGGAGATCTATTTATCTAATTCACCTTTTTCTTTTCTATTGTTGACTACTAGTTGTATTATTTTTTCATCTGCTTCCCTCTTACGTTCTTGATACAACTTGTCAAATTCTTTAAGAAAAGTCTCAAATCTTTTTTACCATGCCACTAGGATCTCAATCTTATAACTAGAGCATTCTAATAAATATTCTATTGTCTCTTAATACTGATTGCATACTATACATCTTGCTTACTTGTATAAGTCTGATCTTCTTATTACTAGCTTGCTTAGAATAGATAATTTATCATTGATCAATTTAATCAAGAAGTTTTTTCTCTATGAGCTTTTGAAGGAGATATCCTATGTATTTCCATTCTTTAACCTATTCCATGCCAGATTCCATGAGTAGATTTAATGCTTGTGAACTTGGTGATACCTATTTTGTCTTTGTTTTGTATGTTGTGTCTATAATAGAGCCATTGAGCTTTTATTGATTTGTTTGATAAACTATTGTATTGAACTATCTATCACTTCTTTTTGTTATATAGTTTTTATAGATATCTTGCTTAATTTTAGACTCTTCTATTCTATTGCTGGTAGCTTTAATATCTCTTTGGTCAGTCAGTCTGCTTTTTCATTCCATGGATTGTTAGAGTGGACTTTAACCTTGGTTAACATTAGTTGGATATGCTTTTTCTTTACAAGATCTAGCATTCTCACCAATAATGACCAATTCTTTTTTTTTTAGCTATTTTTTGTATATCATCTTCGAATCTTCCTTCTTTAGCTTTTTCTATTTAAAGATGTAGACTTGACTATCTGTGAAGATCTCAATTGTACTATCTATCAGAACCACTAAAACTATTGTAATCAGTGTCACCAGTTCTACCCTTGTGAACAAATGCCAGTTTTTAACTCTTGTTTGAAATTTACTTTTTTTTTCAGCTCCTTCTATTTGTATCCATACTGCATCCATTTTTGCATTTTTGTTTCCATGGTTTATTAAGGATCTGTTAGAGTAGAAGGTCAATTTCTCCTAGGATTCCTGATTGCACTAGAAAATTATAAGTAGGTAATCTTGATATATTTTTTGCTTAACATTGTTTCTGAGTATTTCTTGTTCCCAATCTCCTATTAATACTTGTTTCATTTTTTCAATTTGATCATTTATCAAATCTTAAGTTTTTAGGATTATACTCTTGATTATTATATTATTTAGTTCCAATAAGGAATAAGGAACTTTTAGTGATTGCATTCTCCTAGTATTTTTTTGATAGTTTAAGAATATTATAGTATAGATCAAATCTGATTCTATTTCTATACTATATTCTTCTTATTTCTATTATTTAGTGAGCATCCTGTACATTTTGTAAGGATTGTTTCTAAATTATCTTCTATTTCCTGATGGCTGAAATAATGAATTATCACAGTATCTTGTCAGTTCTTTTGAATCAGTTTTCCCATATCATTTGTTGATTCTCTTTCTGAACAACTATTTAGGTTTTTTTTTATCTCTGCCAGGTTCAGATTTAGTGCATTTTGATAACTACTTTTCTTTCCAGCTCTTTTTCCAAAGTATTGTGAGGTCTTCTATACTATTTTTAGTTATGGTTATTTGTAGAATATCATACCATCTTGGGATAGAACCTTTGCTAGTATACTGAATAAGTTAAATCATTTTTCACTTTTTGAATTTTATGGGATTTTGATTTATCAGCTAGTCTATATACATTAATCTATTATTTTGTAAAGATAGTATTGTCTTTTAATAAGAACTAATCCAATGTCACAGATTATAATAAAGAAGGTAATGTGCCCCCTTCCGAGATTTGAATTAATAATATCTGGAAATATTGGAGGGTATAAAATTTCCTATCAGGTATACACGAAAAGAATTAGCTTAGTGAAACAATAACAAAAACATAAATTAACAAGTTCAATACTAACTAGCCTAGTCTCGCTATTGATAACTATGTATTAATTATCTGACCCCTAATTACCGTAAATTACTGTATACAATATCCCGGGTATTAATCAATTTACTCCATGATAAATTGATTAGTACCCGGGGGATATTCTACTAGAAGGGGGATAGTATAAATGGCAGAATATTTAGTATTTTATTATCATC
>CAJVPT010003216.1:0-15712 GCA_910592055.1 Acaulospora colombiana
TAAAACTTTCATGACACCAAAAGACCAAGTGATGGGTAATATAGATTGCAAACTCTTGTCTCTTACCTAAGTTCCTCAAGTGGTGACAAAGCTTTAATGAAAAAAGCTAAGGTCTAAATGTTTTTCTTGAGATATTCCAATCTGGTGCTTAATTAAATGAAAGACCATTTGGATTGACTCGTCCGATACTGCAGGTAATGAAAAAGAAGATTTCTTTTAAGATTCAAGTGAAGCAAGAAGACTATCCCAATCAGGCAGATCCTTTTTGAGAAGAGGTTGTTTTTATTTTTAAATTTTTTGGTGGGCCTTGAATTGTTCCCTTTCTCCAATTATTTTTCCCCTTTCCTCTTTTTAACTTAGCAATTCATTGATTTTTAGGCAATCAACAGTAACAAATTGTTAACAATGATCTTAGTAGATAGAGATTATTACCAATCTATTAGGGGAGTAAAATATTGTTTCCAAAATCTGACTTAAAGTATTTTTGTATAAAGACGAGTTAGTTACTTTGTGCAAGTTTGTAAAATATTGTAAATTTATTTCATTTTTTCAATAAAGATATGTCATTGTGGCATGATTGCAGGTTAAAAATAAAAATAAAAATAATATATAATATGACATTTTTTTTTTTTTTTTTTAAAGTACTAGATCATTCTTGCGCCAGTTCTGAAAATTTATTAGAGTCAAGATTGGTCCTAAGACAACCGGGATGAGTAATTACCCGTACTATCTAAGGATTTACAGATCAATGAATAGTACAAGGGGGCATCTATTTATGTCTTATCCAACCAGGATGGGATAACTATGTGACCGTCTAGTATAGGACTGTTTCTTAATTCTAACTTAGCTAAGGTTTTGGGGAGACTTATCCTTCGAATTTAATGAAGCGCTCCTCACCAAATTATTACCTTTTATATTCGGAAGCGGCACTTCCTAGGACCGTGATCCACCGGATGACCTGTTGCTATTCCTGTTATCAGGGAAACTAATATGTCAGGAATTTACCTAAGATACTCAGCACCACCGGTGTTGGAGATTTCTTATACGGAATCCTATTGGCTCCGTTAGCACTTTAAGTTTTTTTTTTTTTTCCTGGGGCTTGTTTTGTGCGGGACCTGTCGTGTTACTTGATAGAATATATAATATGACATTTATATTATTATAATTTAATTAATCATATATTATTATGTAAATAATATCAAATAATATATAAATATAAATAATTTTTTTACAAGTTTTATAAATTTTCGAATAAATAGTTTCTGAATTTTTAATGAATAATCAATAAACTTTTAACGAATAATTTAATAAATAGTTGCTGAATATTTAATGAATTGTTAATAAATTTTTAATAAATAGTTTTAATAAATAGTTGTTAAATTTTTTAATGAATGGTTGATAAATTTTTGATAAATCAATATCAAATTTTTATTGAATTGTTAATAAATAATTTTGTACTGAATTTTTAATAAATTTTTATTGAATTGTTAATAAATTATTTGATGAATTGTTAATGAATTTTTTGACAATTTATTGTTAAACTTTTAATTAATAAATTTTTAATTGCTAAATTTTTTGATTGTCAAATTTTTGATTGTTGAATTTTTGATTGTTGAATTTTAATTGATGAATTTTTTATTGTTACTTTATTGCTAAAATAGTATTATGTCAAGTAGCAGCAATTAAAAAGAATTCAGCAATATTTTTATTATTAAATTTAATCAAATTCAACAATAATTTAGCTATTAAATAACACAATTTTGACTAGTAATAAGAACCTAAGATTCATCATAAGTTGCAATCCAGTTATATAAATAAATATAGAACATAAAATCTATGATATTATTGGCTATATAGAAAGAATAAAAAAACCTGAACTAAGACTTATTAGATAATAAACAATAATATCCTCTACTCCTCACCTTTTTCAGTAAACACAACCAAAGAAAAAGGCTATAAGGTACAGAATCCTTTAGAAGAGTTTTTGATTATCTGGCACTAATACATTTGAAATACAACTTCTTAATCTATTAAGAAATTATCCTGGTCTCTTTGAAATATTCTTTTAATAACATTACAATATAAAATTTTTTTGATTAGTGCTAATAAAGTTAAGGTTCCACATAAGGGATTTCCAATATTAGAGATGATAGGTACCATAGATGAATTTTTGATACATTAGTTCTCTCTTCTTATAGAATCTAGAGATAACAATAAGTTATTTAGTAGGTAATGTTTTGTCATATTTCTAGAGAATGCCAGATGTGATTTATAGATAATATAATTAAAAAATTCTTTTTACTTAATATTATTTCTTATTTTGTTTCAGTAAATAGAATACTTATACTAGATGGTTATATAATTATCTAATCCTAATTGGATAAGACATAAATAGTTTGTTCTTTGAACTATTTGTTAATCTATAAATCCTTAGATAGTATAGGTAATTATTTATCTCAGTTATCTCTAGATACTATATATTTTTGCTTAAATAAAATATATTTACCTTGGTATAATAATAAGTTGGTATTAAAAAAAAAATAAAAAAAAAAATAAAAATAAAGTGAATAATAATAATAAATTATTTAGACTTGTGGATCAATAGTACAGTAATAATACTTTCAGATCAAAATTACAAGGTTTGTAGTTCAATATTACTTAAAAAATAAAAAATCTACAATATTCCTTTAATTAAATTTACTGATTATCCTATAAAAGTTATATCCAATTATTTGAACCAAGCTTTAATTAGATTAGATTGCATTAAAATAAAATTTTGATCTTCCATTGATAAGAAACTGAGATTTATAGTTATATAACTAAAAAGATTGTATAAAGAAAAACTTTTGATCCAATCTCTCACAGATGTCTCAATAAAACCTTCCTACTCTGGCAAACTTTAGAACTCTACTCTTCTAGCTCAAGATATTTCAATCTGATACTCTACTTAATTAAAAATTGATTAATAAGAACTGAAGATTTTTTCATATTATCTAAACAAATATATATAAATAACAATAATATTAGAAGAATTTATTTAAATCTTAAATTTAAACTATTAATAAATATAAATAAGAAAAATATATAAAAATATCCCAAAATATTTAAAAAAAACTCTTTTTGCTAATCCTCTGACCACACAAAAAAAAGATATTCACAAGAAGTTTTTATACTTCCTTGCTAATAAAATCTCAATACTTTCCTTAAAACAATTTAAAGTATGACTTCAAGAGTCACTTCTACCCTTCCTCTATTGTTTACAAACCTCTTTACTCAAAAACTTGACTCCTAGTAACTAAGAAAAGTCAAGCAATACCTTTAATACCAATGACAAAAAAGTTCTCAAAAGAAGAAGAACTAATTGTGAAGTATTTAAAAGCCTATTTAACCTTTGAAGCGTGAGATATATAAAGGTTTTTGATGATAGAAGGGCTTATTTTTCCCCTTCCAGTCACTTGTAGGCCTTTTAGAGCTATCACTTTCATGGTTTTCTGGGAAATTTAGCCTACCTCAGTTTGATCTTAAATTTTTGATAGCACAAATTCTCACCAAAGGTAATTGGCTGACACGAAACACATCAGTTTTTGAAATGTAAACAAGCTCCTATTGGTCACACTCATGTGTCTCAATACATCATTGGTAATATAGAAAAGAAAGTTCTAGAAAAAGTATTCCCTTCAATCATATATATTCAACAGAAAAATCACAGAATCCATTATCACCCTTAAATGCATTGGCAACATCCTCACTCTGTGAATCATCCTTGTCATTATTATAGACATCTTTAAAATAGCATTCATAGCTTACATCCAATAAACCTTCAGAAAACAATTATGATATCGAAAGTTGAGTGATGGGTATGAAAAGAAAATTCAACTTCCATCTCTCATTAAGTTCCTCAGATGGTGAAAATGTTTTCTTGAACAAAAGCTAAGGTCTTCAAGCTTCTATCCTAGTTAGGCAAAGTTCTTAAAAAGATTTCTTTATCCCGATCAAGCAAACTCTTCCATAATATGGCACTGGCCTTAGTAGCAATAAGTAAATCCATATATTGGAAGAAGGATAAGTTCCTCAAACATTCTTCTTGAAGTCACTTTCAGGAATGGCTAAGTTTCTCAAACGTTATGAAGCTCAGAGAATATTCCAATCAGGCAAACCCCTTTCGAGAGGAAACTGTTAAATGGAGCAAGAACCTTTTGGAGGGCTTTGATTTGCATTCCCCTTTTTCCTTCTCCCAATGCCAACTTTAGCAATCCATCGTTTTTCAGGATAATTTACAGTGACAAACTGTTGGCAATGACCCTGATAGACTTAGAGACACTATTGCCAAGCTACTAGGAGAGTGAAATATTGTTCCCTAAATCTAACTTAAAGTATCTAGTTTAAACTTAGTTTTGTTTAGTGCGAACTAGCTTAGTGGACTCCTTATATTTTTTAAGTAGTGTAGTCCTTTAACTAATAATGTACAACAACGAGTTAGTTGCTTTGTGAAAGTCTGTAAATATTTAGGTATTTCTCAATATCTCAATAAAGACATGCCATTGTGGCATGATTGCGGATTAAAAAAAAAAAATTTTTAATATAATTTTA
Organism: Acaulospora colombiana; assembly: GCA_910592055.1. Lineage (NCBI taxonomy): Eukaryota > Fungi > Glomeromycota > Glomeromycetes > Diversisporales > Acaulosporaceae > Acaulospora > Acaulospora colombiana. Next base: position 4,591 of record CAJVPT010003216.1, read on the forward strand.
ATTATAAAAAAAAAACTCTTTCCACAAATTCCTCAGATCCTTAGAAATTTCCTTTTTAGGCAATTTACTCAAAGAAAGAGAAATATCTTTATTCAAGACACATATTCTTGCAACACCAGCATACAACAGTCATTTTAGCACAATACAACATTTCGTGCATAGCCCTAGAACAGTAGATTATTGAAAAATATATATATACTATATAGCAACAACTTTGACTTTTTCTTCTTTTAAGAAGAAGAAAGAAAACCAATATAAACTGATTCACAGTTAGAAAAGGAGAGCCAATATCAACTTCACAGAACTTGCAGCCAGGCCAATGCAGGTTGACACCTTTCTTGATATTATAAGAAATCTTAAAGCAAATAGGTTTGCTTGATAAATCAAGTAAATCTCAAATTCTTCAAGACCCAGAAGGACATCAAAGCTCCCTAAGGTCTAAACAGCCTAATGTACATACCCCATCTCTGCACACACCAAAACACATCACCAGAGTAGCACAAACACGTACACATGTATAAAGCTGTTGTCAAAACAAGTTCAATAAAAGTTTAACACAATAGCATAACAAGTGTGACTTAAATTGGTAAGATCATCAAATACAATTCTTACAATAGAAAGTGATCAACGTAAACAAAGTGTCAGAGATTTGTAAAAAACACAACAAAGTCTGTGTAAACAGGTAAACAATCCAAGCAAAAAAGGAGAAATGACACATGCCTAATCAAAACAAGATTAAAATGCATACAAAAAATAAGGTTATAATCAAAAACAACAAGCATTATATGTAAAAGCTTATCAACAATTACTAAAATAGCACTAAGGATACATATTAATCCACTCACATGACTATTCATAATACAACACAACAATATGATAATAATATCAATCCACACATATACTCTATCATAAATAAAGTAAAGCAGATATTTCAGATAGTAAACAATAGAAAAGACAATATTATTGACACATTAGTTTAATTGGCAAAAAAGCATGATGAAATAGACAAACTATGGGCTACGCAACAAATTGCCAAACAAAAAGGTAAAATCAATCACAATGGTGTGATGACAAATGCTTTAGAAACATATACTATATTAGACAGTATTATTGCCAAAATCTTAGGAATAGATAATACAACATTCTATAGGAACGAATCCTTATACAACATATTACCTTTCTTTGGCATGAAGGAAAGGAAAAGAAAGAGGATCTACTTCAAATCTATATAGAAGATAGATACCTGGATATAATCAAAGAAAAGCTGACAAAAACACTATCCATTTCAATGAAGCTCACTACTTATGTAGAAAATAGATCAACATTAGATAATAAAATAACAATGGTGGAAAATTAAGAATAGGAGGAAATAGAAGTAGAAACTTTCAAAGGCAAAATTTGAGGCCACAATATAAACGAGTGTAGCTTTTACAATACAAGAAACTGGCAAACAATTCAAACATTAAACCCTTATTTTATAAACAAAAAGGACAAATACAAAGTAGGAGCAATAACTGCCAATATTCCAGGGGATAATGAAGAAGAAATCAAGGTATACTTAAGTAGCATATTGATATTGCCACGAAACAAGTGCAATCTTCTTCACAAAGAATTTATCAATGGAAATGAATGGTTGAGTTTCTATCTGGAGGAAAAAAAAGATCTTCTTAAATGTTTAGAAGAGATAAACAGAAAGGAAGAAGCTTTCAGTCTACAACAACTCAAAAACAAGGGCACCAATCTAATACAAAATATAGAGATATTAGACAAGAAGATCTTTCAAACAAGAAAAGAGGAAGAGAAAGAGAATAAATAGCATGTTAGCCTAATAGATATAGTACACAAAACTTCACAACACCTTATAAAAGAATATCTAAAAAGGTATGATGAGGTACGAAATATACATATCTATAAGGTCAAAACAAAAATAAGGATTAAGGCTTATATCAAGTGGCATAGCTATCTCAAGACAAACCCAGAAACATTATTAATGACCCCATTAGGAACAAAAACTACTAGAGCCATCTTCTTCAGGAAAGAACTGACAGACAGAAAGATTAACAACATTCTAATAGAAAGAAATAAAAACTTTGCAAGACTACTAGGTACAAACAAGTCCTACTCAAGTTTGATAGCCAGGGTGCTTAATGGTATAGAAGCGAAAGCATGTTACACTCCAAGAAACCCCTTTACACTGAAAAAACAAAACTTCACAGTCATATGTTTTGCATCAAGAGAGACCCTTAACAAAACCTGTAAACAACATATCTTCTTACAAGGACTACACCTATCATGGAATATTAAAAATATAGTAACGGAAAATGAAATGACCCATAATATTGAAAGAAAAAGAGCTATAGCACAAGATATAAAAGTTGAAATAGACAATAAGACACCTATAGACTCATTATCTGACAATGAATCGATCAGTTCCTCCTCTTCTTATAATATGAATTATCGACTTCCAAGAAGGCAATACTCAAGAGATCTATCTTCAAGAGATCAAAGAAGATCCCATAGAACTCAAACTAATAGAGGAAGATAAAGAAATAATGAAAGACTTAAAAACCCAGCCACAGAAAGTAATAGAGAATCTATGGGTTATCCAAGGTCTAACTAGGATAATAGTTTTGACAAGTACATGTCAAATATAGTAAAAGAAAAGAAAGAAGATCCATTATACCATATCTTAAACAATTTAAAAAAATTAAGTGTTAGAATAGCCAAACTAGAGGGTAGAACAGCTCCTAATAGACAAATAAGATATAGTAGAAGAGGAGCAAATCACTTCTAAAAAGATGCACCAGTTGTTCAAGATAATAAGAGGGAAAACAAGCCCAGTTTATCTCTAGTAAAAATTTTAAAGAAGGGCAAATATCAACAAAAAGAGTATAACAGTATACATTAGATAACTTGGACCTAAAAAAATTCTTACAAACTGAAAAAACTATTTTTCTGAACAAAAAAGGAAAAGAAAAAGAAAAGCAAAGTAACAACAGAGATGAGAAAAATAACATTAAAAAAGGGGTAATAAGAATAGATACACACAATATATAGAATATTACTGACATAACTAATCAATATAGTCTTATAGAAGACATAAGCAAACAAGGCATAAAGATAATAGAATTGTGTGAGACCAAGCTAATTCATAATAATGCAAAATGGGCTTTCAATAATTAGAAAGAATACGAACACTTTTATAATACTAATAAAGATACCTCATATAGTACAGAAAAAAGTCTATTAATAAGAAAAGATCTTAAAAAACAGGTAGTATTAATAGAGAATGCAGATGGCTATATGATCACTATCAATATGTTAATAAAGAAAAATAAAATCTATATTATACAGATTTACATTCTATTAGATAAATATAGATGCAAGAAAGTATAAAACAATCTAATAAACTATATTAGAGGAAAATATGGGCAAGGCTTTCACATAATTTTAATGGGTGACTTTAATGAGCATACAACCTATTAGAGAATAGAGCATTTTCATCCAGGACATGTTTCAAATTCTCATGGTAACCTGAAATTCTTCTATTTAACTTTCTTGATAAATGTAATTTTTAAATATATAGGCAACATGGAAAGGAAAAGACAAAACTTCTACAAGGCAAGACACCACAAGCAGTAGCAGAATAGATTTCATCTAGATGTTACAGAACTTGGCACAATATACAATTCTATAATTTGAAAATTAAGACATAAAAGAAACTACCAGAAGTGATCATACTATGCTTTTGGTAACTCTATATAATAATAATCTATTCACAAGAAACAAGACCATTAAACATTGCACAATATCCAAAATATGAAGGATTGATCTAAAAAAAATATCTTTCAAACAATAGCAAAACTTTTGAGAAAGCCTGAATCATAAACTCAAAACTTCTTTGGAGTCTATGCTTAATAAGAAACTTAATGAAAATGAAAGAGAACTACTAGTAAATAAAATCTGAAAAACTTTTGAAGATCTAATTTGTAGGACAGCTTTTAATAAATTAGAAATCAAAAAACTGATATCAACTAAGGAGAAATAATATAAATACAGTCCAGAATTTATGTGGTAAAGAAGAGCTTTTCAATTAAAAATAGTCTTTAAGAAAGTGGAGGTATCAAAAGAAATAACAAAGGTGCAGGAGCTCAGTATGACTATTGAAAAACATAATACCATCCATGATTCATATCATCAAATAGAAAACTATTGCATACAATATAGTATCTCTAAAATTCCCTGGATATTCTTGAAAAAAGATATCCAAGATGCAATAGAAGGGCTCAAGTTTATAAGTCAAAACTTAGAAGTCAAAAGAGTAAGAGAGGAGATCAAATTATTTTTAGAACTAAGATATTATGATCTCAAATACAATTAAAAGAAGATATAAACTTGCTAACAAATAAAGATAGAAGCAAAATAATACTTGGTTGGATCAAAGTTAAGCAAGATAGTATAGAATACATAATGATAAACAAAAAAGAAATTGAAAAAAAATAAGAAGATACCATTAAGAGGTCTTCAAAAAGTGAGATGTCAACTTTGACAATCTGACTGAAGAGTGAAAAAAGGAATAGGATTTCAAGCAGTATATTCAAGATATATAGTATAACAATCTTCTAGAACCAATTACATATGAAGAAATGAAAGAAACTCTTTATATACTTTCAAATAACAAAGCCTTAGAAAAATCCTAGATTAGCTATGAAATACTAAAGAAATTGAGTCAAGAAGAAAAAGAATACCTGAAAAGATGCTAAATATCTTCTTAAGATAAGAAGTTACATCTGTATATTGGAAAAAAAGTCATATATATCCAATAGCTAAACCAAAACCATGGGATGTGAATTGGCAAATACAAGACCAATTGTATTATTGTAAATTATCAAAAAGTACTTGACCGAAATTTTAACCACCAGAATAGAAAACACTTGCAAGATAAACAATATTTTTAGGGGTTCTAACTAAAGATGGGTTCCTAAAGAGGGAGGCAGAGACAAAAGTCAAATGATTCTCACTAGGAAAAATTAAAATTTTTAAATTAGTAACTATAAAAAAACTATTTACAATTGTTTTATATTATCTAAATCATTGATTTATAACATTTCCTGACTTTTGTTCCTATTAAAGTGAAGAGTTATGAATTTTGTCCCTCAAAAGGGGATATAAATGATCTATGAAATTTTATATGCTAAATACTTTAGGACCCATCATTAGTCCCAACTATGCAGGATTGCCAGGAGAAAGCATAACAGAACCTATTCAAATTCTTAATAACATCTGCAAAGATGTAAGAGAAAACAAAAAAGAACTGTGGATACTCTTTTAAGATACAGTCAAGGCATATGATACTATCAGCCTGAAAATACTAATAAAAGTAATGAAAAGAATTAAGATATCTAAAAGTTTTATCAAGATTATAATGAGTCTGTTCCAAAATAGAGTGTTCAAAGAATATTTGAGAATGATCTCATAAAATTAATAAGGGTAGAAGATGGAATAGATTAAGGAAAAACCATCTCACCACTGATATGGAGAATTTTCTATGCCCCTTTGCTATGCAAAATCCAAGAAAACATAAAACAGGAATACAAAATGAAAGTCTCATAGAATTCTGATCTAAATAATATCACCACTAAAAAGCTTGAATCGAGACATACAGCCATAGCTTTCATGAATGATACCATATGAATAGCAAAGTCCAAAGAAGATATAGAAAAGATCTTAGAAACAGTAAAGATCTTTTATAAAGCAAATAATTCTCAGATCAACAGTAACAAGTTAGTTTTGATTACTATCAATAATCCTAACCAATATCCAGAAGAAGTTCATGCAGGAATCAACAAAGAAGTGATTAGAGAGTTAGATAGAAGAGAGCAAGCAAGATTTCTAGAAATATGGATAGGCAACCAGAAAACTGCAATCAAACTCAAAATAAAGGTCTTAAAAGAAATTAATACTGTTATGAAAGTTCTCAAAAACAAGAAAATAACTGATAAGCAAGTCTTTTATATACTAAATAGAGTATTGATTCTGAGAATAGAGTTTAGAATACAGCATAGCATATTGTTCTAAAAAATATGCAATAACTTGATAGCAGCATATTGCAAGTTCTTCAAGAACAAAGTAGCCTTATGTAGATCTATCCCCAACAGTGTGATCTATCATCTGAAGATATACAATCTCAAAAGTATATGAATGCTTCAAAAAGAAAGCCAAATAACTGGACTCTGTAATAGAATAAATGATCAGAGTCCAACAGGACTTACTACAATCATCAGGTTGAAACAAGCACAGATTAAGTATTGGAAACCCCACAATCTTCTTTTATGTGAATCTCTAGGTTACTTCAATGATAAAAGAAATTTACATTACAAGTTCTAAAGTTGACTAAGGACTTGGGACTAACTTTTTAGAGCTGGAAGTAAAATGATATTTTTGAGTGAACCAAAGGCAATAGTTCAATTTAAGAACACCTAACAATAAAAGAATAAATATAGAAAGGCAATACCATCTTTGCAAAATAATAGATTAATGTAATTAGACCAGCTGATAAACCAAAACTCCACAAAATTTAGAAAGTGCAGAATAATTCAACTTATTTATTACACTAGCAAAGACTCTATCCCAGGTTAGTATGATATTTTACAAAGAACCACAACTAAAGAAAGTATTGAAGATTTCACAACACTTTGAAAAAAGAAATGGAAAGAAAAGTGCCTAATAAAATGCACTAAACCTGAATTTGATAGAGATAAAAGAAAGAAAACCTGGATAGATGTTCAGAAAGAGAATCAACAAATAGTATGGAGAAAACTGATCCATTAAAATAGTGAAGATACTGCAATAATTCATTATTTCAACTATCAGAAAACAAAAGATGATCTAGAATAAGTCTTTACCAAATACACAGGATGCTCACTAAACAATAGAAATGGAAATGAATATAATATAGAAATAGAATCAGATTTGATCTATACTATACTATTCTTAAACCATCAAAAAAATACTTAAAGAGTGCGATTACTAAAAGTTCCTTGTTTGCTATTGGAACTAGATAGTACAATGATTAAGAGTATAGTCCTAGAAATCCAAGATCCAAAAAATGATCAAATTGAAAAAATGGAACAAGTATTAATAAGAGATTGGGAACAAGAAATACTCAAAGACAATATCAAGCAAGGAGTATATCAAGATCATCTACTTGAAATTCTTCAGTACAATCAAGTATTATAGGAGAAGTTGACCTTCTACTTTGACAGGTCCTTAATTGACTATAGAAACAAAAATGCAAAAATGGGTACAGTATGGATATAAACAGAATGAGCTGGAAAAGAAAGTAAATTTCAGACAGGAGTTAAAGCTGACCCTCATTCACAAGGGCAAAACTGGTAGTACTGGTTACAATAGCTTTAGTAGCTCCAATAAATAGTATGGTCAAGATCTTTACTGATAGTCAAGTCTGCATCTCTAAATGGAAAAAGCTAGAGAAAGAAGATCTGAAGAGGACACACAAAAGTTGACTAAAAAAAAAATTGATTATTATGGACAAAAATGTTAGATTTTGTAAAGAAAAAGCATATTCAACTAATGTTAACCAAGATTAAAGCTCACTCTAACAATCTATGAAATAAAGAAGTAGACTGACTGCAAAGAGACTTTAAAGCTATCAGCAATAGAATAGAAGAGTCTCAAATCAAGCAAGATATCTTCAGAAACTATGTAACAAAAATAAGTGATAAATAGTTCAATATGACAGTTTATTAAACAAATCAATAAAAGATCAATAGTTTTATCATGGACATAGCAACATAGAATAGAGACAAAATGGTATCACCAAGTTCACAAGCATTAAAATTACTTATGGAATCTGGCATAAGATAGGTTAAAGGATGGAAATACATAGGATACCTCCTTAAAAAGCTTATAGAGAAGAAGTTTTCTAGTTAAATTGACTAATGATGAACTACCTATCTTATACATGCTAGTAATAAGAAAATCAAACCTATACAAGCAAGCAAGATGTATAGCATGCAATCAGCATCAAGAGACAATAGAATATTTATTAGAATGTTCTGGTTATAAAATTGAGATTCTATTTGTATGACAAAAAGGATCTAAGACATTTCTTAAAAAATTTGACAAGTTGTATCAAAAACATAAGAGAGAAGCAGATGAAAAAATGGTATATCTAGCAGCCGACAATAGAAAAGAAAAGATAAATTAGATAAATAAGTCTCCAGACTAATAGAATCAACCTTGCAAACTGGTTCGAGCACTTTTAACTTTTGCGCAGGATTAGTAGAAGGTGTTGCAATTAAAGAAACTGCTAACCTAAATTGTCATTGAAAGAAGCTAGGAACAAAGGCAAAAAAATGAATTCTAAAATTACAAAAGAAGTTTGCAACCAGATCTAGAAACAAGTCTGAAATGTAAGATGTAAAAAGATCATTGAATAAAAAACAAGAACAAAGAATTAATAGAAAAGCAAAATACATGAAGGTCCAGAAAATAAGAAGGTAGACCTGCAAAATAATCCCGATCACAAAAGTATAAGGCAAAAAGAAGAAAAGAAAGAGAGTGAAAACAAAAATCTTATAGAAATTATAAAAAATAAAATTAAATATGGGATAAAGTGATTGGGTTTTGATCCTTGTCAGAACCTCATATAGGGATTTATAGCAGTGATCTGTGGGCGATAATATTAGAAGTTGGAAAAGTTTCTACCTGAACTACTAATGAAATGATAAATTATTTCCGAAGTTGCACTTAGAGTCTTAGATAAATATAAGACTTTGACAAGTAAGTTAGTTAGAGATTTTACTTTAACAACATATATATAATGTATAGCTTACAATTGTTTAATAAAGCATACATAACTAGTCTAACAGAGGATTAAAAAAAAAAACTCTTTATATTGATTCCCATTTTTTCAGAAAAAAATTTTTTTTGGTAATTTTTTGAAAAAAGAGAAGCCAGCTCAAAAAAACAAAAGAAAATCAATATCAAAAACTATTCACTTATAAGAAACACTATAGAAAAACTATGAAAATAACTAGTTACAATATAGGAACAGATAAGTATCTAAAGATTTCTAATCTTTCTATACAAAATTTTTCTTTTTTAGGAAAAATAAACAAAAATAAAAACTTAATCACAGTAAGCTCTTGGAAGTTCAACATCAATCTCACAAAGCTCTCAGCCAGGCCAGTGCAGGTTAGCACCTTTCTAGACATCAAGAAAAACCTTACAAACAATAATTTAGACTGATAAATTAGTTTAAACTCAAATACCCATAAAATTCAGAGAGACATCAAAGCTTCATTGATTATACAATAAAGAAGCACATATGTTACAACAAATAAAATTTTAATAAACACAATATCATGTAAACACATACATATATATTTCTTCAAGAAAAACAAGATCAAAAAGATGTATCCATATAAACAATATTTATAGATCATCTATATATTTATAGTAAATAGATCAACAACAATTATATTTTTACATATTCATATAAACAACATTTACAGATCATCTATATATTTATAATAAATGGATCAATAACATTTATATTTTTATGTATTCATAACAAGCTGATCAACAACAATATTATTATTACAACAAACACATGAAATATAATTTAAATTTATAACACAATAATTTTAAGGTTTTTTTGTAATACCAAATTAGTAACAAAGGATAAATAAACCTTTACCATGTGTTATAAACAACAAAACACAAGTTAAACCTATTAATCTGGGACACTTGACAAGTACAACAATGTCAACAACACAAAGATTACTACAGATTACAAAGAAACGTGAAATTTATATTCTAGAAATTCTGATCAACTTGTCAAATAAGTATAATCAAGGAAAAAAACTATGGGCTATACAAACAATCCTCAATACAATCTCTATACAAGAAGACAACCCCAACCAAGCTTCTAGTTCTACAAGATACTTAATTCTAGATAGTATTATAGTTAAAATTCTCAACATTGATCATATTACTTTCACTAAAGCTACAATTCTAAGACAATATATCCTATACTTATGGAATTAAGGACAAGGAAAAGAGGACAATTTGTTGACCTTCTTTTTGAAGACAAGTATATAGAATTGATAGAACAAGAAGAAAAAACACATTGATAGTAACAAATAAAGCAAGAAAACATAATCACAAACAACTCATATTCAAGTTCAACAAAACTATCAAATGAAGAAGCAGTTGTGGAAATTCAATCAACATACACAATAGAAGTTCACAACAATGTCAAAATGGAAATGGGTAAAAAAGATTGAGAATTAATTGAAAAGAAGAAATTTCAAGAAGAAGTTAAAGGAGATAACATTGCAGAGCTACAATCCTACAATATTAGAAATAGATCAAAATTAACTAGTATTAATCCATTTCACATTATTAAAAATAAAGTATATAAACTGGAAACTTTAATATCCAGAATATCAGAAGAAAGTGAAAAAGAAAGAAAACAACAACTCATGATATGTTAATATACTTCAAAATAGTAATACATGTCAATCCAACTGCATCACAAGTAATAAACAAGTAATATATGTGTAGATAAACAAGATCAATATATAAGATTAAAACATGTGGATAAATAATATATTGGCAAAGATTATCTGATTATATAATTCAATATAATTCCTTATTTACAGATCACCATATAGAAAAATAACAAAAATAAAACAACCCAATACATGTAATAGTTTATCCATCTCATGTAACAACATGACTTAAAAAGAGCAAAATATTATTAGAATTTTAAAAAAACATGAGCAAGAAATTCTAAGTATTAGGAAATGTTGCTATCAGTTATGATTCTCAATAAGAACTATGAAAGACAAAAATGTTTCAATATAAGATAAGTTATAAAACAGGAGATTAACCATATATTCCAATAGGAGCAATTCATGCAACCACAATAATAGATAACATCATTGCCACTCTGTTAAATATAGATTCTTTAACTTTGGAAAAAGTACATATGTTAAAAAAATCGAGCTTTTTACCCCGTAGATCCATCTTTTTTTCAAAAATTCCCTTTTTAGGCAATTCTTGGAAAAGAAGTCACAAAATCCAACGGTTA
>CAJVPT010003217.1:0-15712 GCA_910592055.1 Acaulospora colombiana
GTTTGGTTTTTAACTGCTGACAGAACTTAGAATAATCTACAGTAATGATTTGTAGGCAATGATTTTATTAATTAGAGAAGTTATTCAAATTAGTAAAGGAGTGAAATATTATTTTCTAGGTTGTTTTTAAAGAAATAGTTTTTTGATAACAAGTGAGTAGTATGTAAAAGTCATAACAATTTGAAATATTTAACATATATACAATAAAGACATGCTATACTAACCTAACTGTGGGTTAAAAAAAATAAATAAATAAATAACTTCAATTCAAAATAATTCATATAAATGTTTATTAATTTTTTACTTTATTGTTAATGAATAGTTATTGAATTTTTAATGAATAGTTTTAATAAATAATTATTAATAAATATTTAATAAATTTTTAATAAATAATTTTGATAACTAATTGAAGAATTATTAATAAACTATTAACAAATTATAATCAAATTTTTATTGAATTGCTAATAAATAATTTTATAATTAACTTTTATTGAATTGTTAATAAATTTTTACTAAATAATTAATAAATTATTTGATAAATTGATAATAAAATTTTTATTGAATTGTTAATACTATAAATTATAAATATACCAATTTTTGTAATATTTATAGCTAAATTATATAATTACTAATTTATTTATATTATTTTTTTTTTATTGAATTGATTATTTTTGTAAATGTTATACAAATGGCAATATATTAAATAATTTTTTTAACTAGTAAGAAATATATCAAAATTATTTAATAGAAATATTTCAATATAATTTTAAATTCAAAAAAGTCAATTTTTTATTCTAATAGATCATTTATTAACCATAAAAAAGAAAAAATGAACATATAAGTAGCATGAATTTAAATAAAAACAGTAGATAAAGAAAACAAGTTTCAAGCAAAAGTAAACAACTGGTTCTTATTCATAAGAGTAAAGTTAATAATAATTATAACCATATTTCTAGTAGTTTTTATCAATAGTATTGTTGAAATTTGCACAAATAGTCAGGTTTATATCTTTAAATAAAAGATAATTAAAAAAAAAGATACAAGAAGAACTTATAAAAAATAGTTAAAGAAAAAAATTTAATTCCTTTAAATATAAATTATCTAATTAATTTAAAAGAAAAATATAAATCTAAAGTTTATTAAAGTTAAAGTATATACCAATAATTTTTATAATAAAGAAGCAAATGTATAGTCAAAAAAGTTTTAAAACTTCTATTTATTAAATAAAATAATTATATTTCATACAAGATTATCATAGAAATAAAGGGATAAAATATAATTATAGATAATTTAATCGAACATTTTATCAAAAATATTAATAACAAAATAATAGTTTATTAATAGAGATATATATATTTTTTTAATCCACAATTATATTATAATGGTTTGTCTTTATTAAGAAATTAAATCAAAATCTATAATGGTTTATAGAATTTTACAAAGTAACTAACTTATTTTTATATATAAATACTCTAAATTAGATTTTGAAAACAATATTATACTTTCCTGATAAATTAATAATAATCTTTATCTAGTCAATAGTTTGTTATTATTGATTAATCTAAAAACCAATAAATTATTAAGTTAAAAAGGAAAAAGGAAAAATTGATTTAGAAAAATAAGACAATTTAAGATCATCAAAAAAAATTTAAAAATAAAAATAATTTCTTCTTAAAAGGAATTTGCCTAATTAGAATAATCTTCTTACTTTACTTGAATCTCAGAAAAAATCTTCTTTTTTATTATCAATGGCATTAGACAAGTCAATCCAACTAGTCCTTTATTTAAGCAAGCACTGGATTGAAATATCTCAAGAAAAATATTTAGATCTCAACTTTTTTTTATTAAAGTTTTGTCATCACTTGAAGAACTTAAGTATGAAATAAAAGTTTACAATTCATATTACCTACTACTTGATCTTTTAATATTATAAAAGTCTTTATTAAGGGACTTGAGCTTTTTGAAAACAAACGTTTTCAGAACATTCTTTCTAATTATCAATAATATTATTAAAACATATGAATATAATCAATAGGAGCTTGTTTATATTCCAGTTTCATGTCAGCCAATCATATTTGATGAGGATTTATGTTGCTAAAAATTCAATATCAAACTAAAGTAGACAAAATTCTTCAGAAAACCATAAAAGTGAAAGTACTAAGAGGATTAAAACAGTTTAAAAAGGAGAAAGTAAGCCTTTTAACTGCAATAAAACCTCTGTAAATCTTTTTTTCAAAAATTAGAAAGATTTTCAAATACTTTACAATTAGTTTTTCTTCCTTTGAAAACTTTTTTGCCATTGATATCAAAGGTATTACTTAACTTTTATTGATTACTAGAAGTCATGTTTTTGGATGAAAAGATTTGTAAACAATAGAGAAAGAGTAGAGATGACTCTTGAAGTCAGACTTCAAATTGTTTTATAGAAAGTATTAAGACTTTATTAATAAAGAAGTAAAAAAAACTTCTTGTAAACATTTTTTTTATATATAGTGAAAGAATCAGTAGAAAAAGTTTTTTTTTATAATCTATTAATATATATAATAAAACAGAACAAAAAAAAATAATAATATCAAATTTTAAATTAACAAGTTTTTATATAGAATCTGATATAGAAGAGAATAAAAAATTAGAAAAATTTTTACAAAGTGAAAAAACTAACTTTCTGAACAAAAAAGGAAAAGAAAAAAAAAAGAAAGTAATAATAAAGATGAGGAAAATGATATTGAAAAAAAGATAATAAGAATAGGCACACACAATATATGGGGTATTACTAATATAATTAATTAATATAGTCTTATAGAAAATATATGCAAACAAGATATAAGGATAATAGGATTATGCAAGATCAAACTAATATATAGTAATGCAAAATAGGTTTTTAGTAACCAGAAAAAATATAAACATTTTCATAGTACTAACAAAGATATTTCATATGGTGTAGATATAAGTCTACTAATAAAAAAAGATCTAAAAAACAAGTTAGTATCAATTGAGAAGATAGATGGCTATATGATCATTATTAATATGTTGACAAAGAAAAACAAAATTTGTATTATACAAATTTATATCCCATCAGATCAACATAGATGCAAAAAAGTACAAGACAATCTAATAAGTTATATTAGAAAAAAATATAGACAAGGCTTTCACATAATTTTAATAGGTAACTTTAATGTAGTATATAACCTATTAGAGAATAGAATATTCTTATCTAGGGCATGTTTCAGATCCTCATAGTAACTTGAAATTCCTTTATTTAACTTTCTTTATGAATGGAATTTTTTAGATATATAGACAATATGAAAAGGAAACGACAAAACTTCTACAAGGCAAGATGTCACAAGCAGTAGCAAAATAAATTTTATCTGAATGTCATAGAACTTGGCAAAATATACAATCCTATGATTTGACAATCAAGACATAAAAGAAACTACAGAAAATGATCATATTATGCTTTTGATAATCCTATATAATAATAATTTATTTACAAGAAATAAGATCATTAAACACTGTACAATAGTGTTTATAATTTTGATTTGAATTTAATTGGTTTGTAAATCAGATATAAATTAGATTAAATTAAATTTCAAAATTTTTAATCTGATCAGATTCAAATCAAATCAAATTTTAAATTTACAAAATTATTATATTCAAATCGGATTAAGATCAAACCCAATATAATTCAAATCAGATATGCACCAGTTTATATAAATTGTTATATAATTATTTAATTTTATTTAAACTAAACTATCTAGAATATTTTTGCTAATCCACATTTTTTCAAAAATTTTCTTTTTTGATAATTTTCTTGAAAAACTCACAAAAACTCTTTTACACAAGAACAAGCCTCAAAAGACACAACTATATATTTCTAGGCAACAAAATTTACTTTATAACAACAGAAAAAGAGTTTTACTTAGCTTGAAAGGCAGATATTCCTAAATCATTTTTACTTTTAGGAAGGAGAAAAAGCAAAAACAAGCTGATTCACAGTAGGCTTCTTGAGATTCAACCTCAACTCCACAAAGCTCTTAGCCAGGCCAGTGCAGATTAATACCTTTCTAGTCACTAAGAGAAGTCTTAGAAGCAATAGATTACACTGATAAATCAGTATAACCTCAAAGCTAACTGAAATTCAGAAGGATGTCCAAGTCTCTTTGGTCAAACAACTAAAAGATCACAACAACACAACAAATCACAATTAACTGATTCATATCACATGAACATGAACACATTAATTTTTCATCTGGTTGACATATATCAAAGAAAGTTGATTGATCTACAACAAAACAGTAAAACATAACAGATCAGCAAACTAGAATGTGTGTAATTAATCAGTATCTATTATCTAAAGCAAGATCAACAGTTGATTACAGCAAGTTATATGTTAATAAACAAATATTAGATGTGTAAACACATAAAAGCCACGTGTCATAGACTCCCTAATATCAATATAGCAACTTATTGTCATATATGTCAAATGAAAAAATAATCCCTAATAGTATTTATCTGGTCACATATTTAAAAAGACACTTATACAATACATACATATATTCTATTATGAATAAAGCAAAACAGATACTTCAGATAGTAAACAATAAAGAAGATGATATTATTAATACACTAGTTCAATTGGCAAAAAAGTATGACAAAACAGGCAAACTATGGGCTACATAACAAATTGTCAAACAAAAAGGAATAAACAATCACAATGGTGTAATGGTAAATGCTTCAGAAACATGTACTATATTGGATAATATTATTACTAGAATTCTAGGAATGGATAATACAACATTTCACAAGAAATAAATTCTTATATAACATATACTTTTCTTTAGTATAAAGAAAAGATAAAGGAAAAAAAAACTCTTTCCCACCTCCCCTACTTCGTGAAAATTTTCTTTTTAGGAAGTTCTCTTTTCCTTTCCCCCTTCTTTACTCTATACACTTTACCAACCATGCAACAGACAGAGTCTGATATGTGCTGACCTATACGAGGCTCTGTTGCCTGACTTGTTAATATATAGAAAGTATTATGTCTAGGGAAACGCGAGTGGACCTGAATTCTGCACATGGCAAACATTTGAGATGAAAGGAACTGTCTTATGGGGCTGGGACGCTCCTGGAGCAAGGCTTTGTGTATGCCTGAGTCGTTATAGACATGAATACTTTTATTTCCTTTTTTTTCACCCACTCCTTAATCTCTCCCATCTCTTTGTCTTTCCCCCATTTACACTTACCCCTTCGTTTTATACCCTTCCTACTAATGGATAGCTTTTCCCTTTCTTAAGGTTTTCTTCCTAGGCTTTTCACTCCTTCTCTTACCGAAACATCTCATCAACCCCATGGAACATCAAGGCTTTTATCTGGTCAAGACGGTGGGCTCATCCATATAAAAAGAACCGAACAAGACTTCTCACGATTGAAAGGTGAATCTGTGACAAGGGAGATCACATTTTTGAAACTCTAGACATATCTTTCCATAATCACCGACTACTTTACAAAGCCGTATAAATAAAGAAGAGGTAGTAACAGTGAAAATTTCATCCGGCAGTACCAAAAGTATAAGGACTTACTTGCTGAAGGCTTAGACTGCCATTGCGTTGGTTAAAAGTAAACAGCTAGATGAAAGCTCTTAATTCAAATACTTGATAACTCCACCATTAATCAACTCCGGAGGTGAAAAATGGGACCCCTCTTGTTTCAACTTTTTCTCAAGATCCTATCAAAATCTATAGTCAGCTTACTTCTCCAAAAGATTGGCACAAGATGATCATACCTTATTAGGACCATGGCCCCTAGTAAGGAAAGATCCATAGTCTACAGCTTGCTTCAAACTGGTTTTCAGGTCCAGTATAACAAAAACCTGATTTTAACAATCAAATTATCACATACATTACCACATTACCCTAGCGAGTACCCTTACTGGTCAATAGTAAACTAGTAGCTAAATATTATTTACCATTTTTTCTCTTTCTCGATTTGAGTTTTCAGAGTTTGTAAGGGTCTACCCATGCGGTTAGCTATAATTATTTATGTAATGATTATTAGTGTTGATTAATAACTTAATTGTTTAATAAAGTCATGCACTTAATACTATTCGCAAAAAAAAAAAAGAAAAGATAAAGGAAGAAAATTTGCTTCAACCCTATATAGAAGATAAATACCTGGATATAATTAAAGAAAAATCAATAAAAATACCATTTATTTCAATAAAGATCACTACTGATGTAGAAAGTGAATCAGCATTAGATAATGAAATAACAATAGTAGAAGGTCAGAAACAGGAAAAAATAAAGTAAAAACTCTCAAAGGCAAAATTCAAGGCTATAATATAAACGAGTGCAGCTCTTATGCAATAAGAAACAGGCAAGCAATTCCAATACTAAATCCCTATTTCATAAACAAAAAAAAACAAATATAAAGTAAGGGCAATAACAGCCAATATTCCAGGGAATAATTAAGAAGAAAACAAGGTATACTTGAGTAGCATATTGAAATTGTCACAAAACAAGAACAACCTTCTTCACAAAGAATTTATTAATGAAATGAATGGTTGAGTTTCCATCTGGAGGAAGAAAAAAATCTTCTCAAATATTTAGAAGAGATAAATAAAAAAAAAGAAGCTTTCAGTCTACAAAAACTCAAAAACATGAATACTAATCTAACACAAAATATAAAGATATTAGAAAAGAAAGTTTTTTGATCAAGAAAAAAAGAAGAAGAAGAGAATATATTACATGTTAGCCTAATAGATATAGTATATAAAACTTTATAATACCTTATAAAAGAATATTTCAAGAAATATGGTAAGGTGTAAAACATACATATTTATAAGGTCAAAAAAAAAAACAAGAGTCCAAACTTATATTAAGTGGCATAGCTATCTCAAGACAAATTCAAAAACATTATGGATGCCCCTTAGAAACAGAAACTACTAGAGCTATCTTCTTCAAGAAAGAACTAACAGACAGAGAGATTAATAACATTCCAATAAAAAAAACAAAAACTCTACAAGACTATTAGGTGCAAACAAGTCTTACTCAAGCTTAGTAGTTAGGATGCTCAATAGTACAAAAGTGAAAGCATGTTATATCCCAAGAAATTCCTTTACACTAAAAAAATAAAACTTCACAGTCATAGGCTTTGCATCAAAAAAGGTTCTCAACAAAGCCTGTAAACAACATATTTTCTTATAAGGGCTATGTCTCTCATGAAGTGTTAAAAATACAATAACAGAAAATAAAAAAATCTATGATATTGAAAGAAAAAAAGCCAAAACGCAAGATAGAAAAGTTGAAATAGACAATGAGTCACTTATCGACTCATTATCTGACAACAAATCAATCAGTTTCTCCTCCTCTTATAGTAAAAATCATTGATCTCCAAGAAGGCAATACCCAAGAGATTCATCTCTAAGAGATCAAAGAAGATCTTATAGAACTCAAACTGGTAGAGGAAGAAGAAATAATGAAAGACTCAAGAACTCAGTCATAGGAAGCAATAGAAAATCTATTGACAACCCAAGACCTAACCAGTACAATAGTTTTGACAAGTATATATCAAATATAGAAATAGAAAATGAAGAAGACCACTATACCATATTTTAAACAACTTAGAAAATTTAAGTGATAGAATAGTCAGATTAGAGAGTAGAATGGCTCCTAATAGATAAATAAGATACAGTAGAAAAGAGGCAAATCACTTCTAAAAAGGCATACTAGTTGTTCAAGATAATAAGAGGGAAAATAAGCCTGGTTTATCTCCAGTAAAAATTTCAAAAAAGGGCAAATATCAACAAAAAGAATATAATAGTATATAATTAGATAATTCAGATCTAGAAAAATTTTTATAAAGTGAAAAAACCAACTTTCTGAATAAAAAAGGAAAGAAAAAAAAAAGCAAAGTAACAACAAAGATGAGAAAATGACATTGAAAAAATGGTAATAAGAATAGACATATACAATATATAGGATATCAATGATATAACTAATCAATATAGTCTTATAAAAGACATAAGTGAACAAGGTATAGAAGTAATAGGATTGTGTAAGACCAAGTAATATACAGTAATACAAAATGGGCTTTTAGTAACCAAAAAAAATACAAACACTTCCATAGTACTAACAAAGATACTCCATATGGTGCAAAGGTAAGTCTACTAATAATAAAAGATCTTGAAAAACAAGCAATATCAGTATAGGAGGCAGATGGCATGTGATCATTATTAACATGTTGATAAAGAAGAATAAAATCTACATTATACAGATTTACATCCCATTAGATAGACATAGACACAAGAAAGTACAAGACAATCTAATAAGATATATTAGAGAAAAACATGTGCAAGGCTTTAACAAATTTTTAATAGATGACTTTAATGTAGTATATAACCATCAGAGGATAGAACATTTTTATCCAGGGCATGTTTAAAATTCTTATGGTAACCTGAAATTCCTTTATTTAACTTTCTTGACAAATGAGATTTTTTTAGATATACAGACAATATGGGAAGGGAAAGACAAAACTTCTACAAGACAAGATACCACAAATAGTAGCAGAATAGATTTCATCTGGATGTCACAAAGTTTGGCAAAATACACAATTCTATGATTTGACAATCAAGATATAAAAGAAACTATCAGAAGTAATCACACTATATTTTTGATAATCCTACATAATGATAATCTATTTACAAGAAATAAGATCATTAAACACTACACAATATCCAAAATACGAAGAATTGATCTAAAAGAAACATCCCTTAAACAATAGCAAGCCTTTCGAGAAAGCCTGAACTATAAACTCAAAACTTCTTTGAAGCCTATGCTTAATGAGGAACCTGATAAAGATGAAAGAAAATAAAATCTAAAAAACCTTCAAAGATCTAATTTGTAGGGTAGCTTTTAATAAATTAGAAATCAAAAAATTGATATCAAATAAGGAGAAATGATACAAATACAATCCAGAATTTATATCATATAGAAAAGCTCTTCAATTAAAAATAGTCTTTAAGAAAGCAGAGGTATCAAAAGAAATAACAAAGATGCAGGAGCTCAGTGTGACTATCGAAAAACATAATGCCACCCATAATCCATATCATCAGATAGAAAACTATTGCATTTAAATTAGCATCTCTAACATTTCCTGGATACCCTTGAAAAAAAATATCCAAGATACAATAGAAGGGCTCAAGTTTATAAGTCAAAATTTCGAAGCCAAAAAAGTAAAAAAGAGGATTAAATCAGCTTTAGAACAAAGATGTGATAATCTCAAATACAATAAAAAGAAGATGATAAACTTGCTAACAAATAAAGAAAGAAGTAAAATAATACTTGACCAGGTTAAAGTTAAGCAAGATGATATAGAATATATAATAATGAATAAAAAAAAAATTGAAAAAGAAATAAGATACCATCAAGAGGCCTTTAAAAAGCAAGAAGCCAACTTTGATAATCTTATCAAAGAGTGGAAAAAGAAATATGATTCAAGCAATACATCCAAGATGCATGGTATGATAACTTTCTAGAACCAATTATATATTAAGAATTGGAAGAAACTCTTTGTGCGCTTCCAAATAACAAAGCCCTAGGAAAATCCCAGATTAGCTATAAAATATATAAGAAATTGAGTCAAGAAAAAAAAAGAATATCTATGAAAGATACTAAATATCTTTTTAAGATAAAAAGTTATATCTGTATATTGGAAACAAAGCCACATATATCAAATAGCCAAACCAAAACCATGGAAGTATGAATTGGTAAATATAAAATCAATCATACTATTAGAAGTTATTAGAAAGTGCTTTACCAAAATTCTAACCACCAGAATGGGAAATACTTATAAGATCTATAATATCCTTAGGGATCCCAACTATGCAAAATTGCCAGGAGAGAGCATAGCAGAATTCATTCAAATTCACAATAACATTTGCGAAGATGCAAGAGAAAACAAAAAGAGTTGTGGATACTCTTCCAAGATACAGTCAAAGTATATGATACCATTAGCCTGGAAATGCCAACTAAAGCAATAGAAAAGATCAAGGCATCCAAAGGTTTTATCAAAATTATGATAAGCCTATTCCAAAATAGAGAGTTCAAAGTAATATTTGAGAACAATTTTATGGAATCAATAAGGGTAGGAAATGGAATAGATCAAGGAGAAACCATCTCACCACTAATGTGAAGAATTTTCTATAATCCTTTGCTATGCAAAATTCAAAAAGATATAGAACAGGGATATAAAATGAAAGTCTTATAAAATCCTGATCTAAATAATATTACTACTAAAAAACTTAAATCGAGACATACAGTCATAGCTTTTATGAATAATACTATATGGATAGCAAAGTTCAAAAAAGATATGGAAAAGATCCTAAAAATAGCAAGGATCTTTTATAAAGTAAATAACTCTCAAATTAACAGCAACAAGTTGATATTAGTTAGTATCAATAATTCTAACTACTACCTAGAAGAGAGTTTATGCAAGAATCAACAAAGAAGTGATTAGAAAGTTAGATAGAGAAGAACAAGTAAGGTTCCTGAAAATATGAATAGGCAACCAGAAAACTGCAATTGAACTCAAAGAAAGGGTCTTAAAAGAAATCAATACTATTATAAGAGCTCACAAAAACAAGAAAATGACTGATAAGCAAGCCCTGTATATACTAAATAGAATATTGATTCTGAGAATAAAGTTTAAAATACAGCATAGTATATTGTTCTAAAAAATATGCAATACCTTGACGTCAGCATATCACAAGCTCTTCAGAAACAAAGTAGCCTTATGTAGATTTATCCCCAACAATGTGATTCATCATCTGAAGATATACAATCTTGAAAGTACATAGATGCTTCAAAAAGAAAACCAAATAACTGGACTCTGTAATAAATAAATGATTAGGATTCAACAAGACTTACTAGAATTATCAGGTTAAAATAAGTGTAGATTAAGCACTGGAAGTCTCATAATTTTCTTTCATGTAAATCCCTAGATCATCTTGATGATAAAAGAAATTTTATATTACAAGTTCTAAAGTTGATTAAGGACTTGGGACTAACTTTCTAGAACTGGAAGTGAAATGATATTTTTGAATGGATCAAAGGCAATAGTCCAATTCAAGAACACATAACAGTAGAAGAATATAGAAAGACAATACCATCTTTGTGAAATAACAGATTAATATATATAGACCAGCTGATAAATCAAAACTTCACAAAATTTAAAAATTAAAGAATAGTTCAACTTATCCAGCACACTAGCAAAGGTCCTATCCCAGGATGGTATAATATCCTATAAAGAATCACAACTAAAGAAAGTATAGAAAATCTTATAACACTTTGAAAAAAGCGATGGGAAAAAAAGTAGTTATCAAAATGCACTAAACTTGAACCTAGCAGAGATAAAAGAAAGAAAATCTGGATAGTTGCTCAGAAAGAGAATCAATAAATAGTATGAGAAAAACTAATTCAAGAGAACAGCCAAGATACTGTAATAATCCATTATTTCAACCATCAGGAAACAGAAGATAGTCTAGAAACAATCCTTATCAAATACATAGGATATTCACTAAACAATAGAAATAAGAATGAATATAGTATAGAAATAGAATCAGATTTGATCTATACTATACCATTCTTAAACCATCAAAAAAGTACTAAGAGAGCACAATCACTAAAAGTTCCTTGTTCTCTATTGGAATTAAATAGTATAATAATCAAAAGTATAGTCCCAGAAACCCAAGATCTGACAAATAACCAAATTGAAAAAATAGAATAAGTATTAATAAAAGATTGGAAACAAGAAATACTTAGAGATAATATCAAGCAAGAAGTATATCAAGAACACCTACTTAAAATTCTCTAGTACAATTAAGGATTACAAGAGAAACTGATCTTCTATTTCAATGGATTCTTAATTAATTATGGAAATGAAAATGCAAAAATAGGTACAATATAGATACAAACAGAAGGAGCTAGAAAAGAAAATAAATTTCAGACAGGAGTTAAAAACTGGTTTTCGTTTACAAGGGTAGAACTGGTGACATTGGTTACAATAGCTTTAGTAGCTTTAATAGATAGTATGGTCAAAATCTTCACAGATATTCAAGTCTGTATCTCTAAATGGAAAAAGCTAAAGAAAGAAGATCTGAAGATAACATACAAAAGATGGCTAAAAGAAAAGAATTGATCATTATGAGTGAGAATACTAGATCTTGTAAAGAAAAAACATATCCAACTAATATTGACTAAGGTTAAAGCTTACTCTAATAATCTATAGAATAAAGAAGCAGATCAACTAGCCAAAAAAACTTTAAAACTACCAGCAATAGAATGAAAGAGTTTTAAGTCAAGCAAGATACTCACAAAAACTATGTGGTAAGAAGAAGTGGTAGATAGTCCAATATAATAGTTTATCTAACAAATCAATAAAAGATCAATAGCTCTATTATAGACACAGCAATATAGAACAGAGACAAAATGGTATTATCAAGTTTACAAGTATCAAACCTACTCATGAAATATGGTATGTGATAGGTTAAAAGATGAAAATATATGGGATATCTCTTTCAAAAGCTCACAAAGAAGAAGCTTCCTGGTTAAATTAACCAATAATGAACTATCTACCTTAAGCAAGCTAGTAATAAGAAGACCAGATCTATATAAGCAAGCAAGATATATAGTATGCAATTAGCATTAAGAGACAATAAAACATTTATTAGAATATTTTGGTCATAAGATTGAGATTCTAGTAGTATGATAAAAAGGACCCGAAACTTTCTTTAAAGAATTTGACAAGTTGTATCAAGAATATAAGAGGAAAGTGGGTGAAAAAATAGTATAACTAATAGTCGACAATAGAAGAGAAAAAGATGAATTAGATAAATAAATCTTCAAACTAATAGAATCAATCTTACAAACTGGTTCGAGCACTCTTAAATTTTGCACAGGATTAGTAGAAAGTGATATAATCAAAGAAGCTACTAACCTAAATTGTCATGGAAAGAAGCTGGGAACAATGGCAAAAAAATAGATTCTAAAAGTACAAAAGAAGGTTTGCAATCAGATTTGGAAACAAGTCTGAAATATAAGAAGTGAAAAGATCATTGAATGGGAACAAAAACAAAAAATTGATAGAAAAACAAAATACAAGAAGATATAGAATATAAGAAGACAAGACCTGCAAGATAATTTCAGTCACAAAAGTATAAGGCAAAGAGAAGAAGAGAAAGATAGTGAAAACAAAAACCTTGTAAAAATTATAAGAAATGAGATTAAATATGGGATGGAGTGGTTGGGTTTTGATTCTTGTCAAAACCTTGTGTAGTGATCCATGATAATAATCTGTAAGTGATAATATTAGAAGTTGAAAGGGTTTTCATCTAAACTACTAATGGAGTGATAAATCACTTCTGAAGTTGCACTTAAAGTTCTAAATAAATATAAGATTTTGATGAGTAAGTTAGTTAGAGATTTAGTTTTAGCGACACATATATAATGTATAACTTACAATTGTTTAATAAAGCATATATTATATAACTAGTTTGACAGAGGGTTATATTAAAAAAAAACTATTTGAATATTAAAATTGAACTATTAGGAAAATTTTAATAGGTTTTTTTTTTAAAAAATAATATAAAAGACAAGTTAAAAAAAATTCAATAATAGCTCTTCTTGATAATTTTTTAAACATTTTTTTGTAATATTATAGTTTTGCTGCTTAATTACTTTCATTGTATCCTTTGCTTTTGCTAATTTATTTCTTTAAAAAATAGAATATAAAAACTTATTTGATAGTATACAACTTTCATATAATAAAAGTAGCAGTTTAACTAATCATAACAATATTAATATTGAAAATGCTAATATAAGCAATCCATTGAAATTGACCTCAGTTACTTCAACAATTTCTAGAAGTAAAGTATAGAAACACTTTATAAGAAGTACAAGTTTTAAAGAGAACAAAAAGGCTACCTGTAAATATTACAAGATGATATATACTTGTAATGGAGGCAGTACTTCTAATCTAATGAAACATCTTGAAAAAACTCATTTAACAAAATTAAATATAATAATTGATAACACTGAAATTATCAATTTTTTTAAAACAAAGGTAATTTCAAATAATTTTTAAATTTTTTAAAAAAATATTATTAATTTTTTGTATTTATATATAGTGGATATATAACTTAACAAAAATATAAAAAAAACTTGTTCAATGAATCATTATCAACTAGCAATCTTTTACAGTTATTCAAGAATTAACTTTCCTTGCTTTTGTATAAATATTAGCACCAGATATAAAAATACTATCAGCTACTTCTATTAAGATCTATATAATAGACTTTTATTTAAATGATCAAGAAAAAATTCAAAAGATACTATAAAAAATAGAAAACTATATTTAATTTATACTTGATATTTGGATATCAGTTTCAATAAAAGCATTTTTAAGTATAACTGTCCATTTTATCGATAAAGATTGAAGAATACAGAGTATAACAATAGACTTTATACAGCTGTAGGATACTTATTTGAGTGAAAGTATTAAAGAAGCATTTTTATCATGTTTAAAAAAATTTATGATTCAAACAAAGGTAAATTTATTTATATATTTAAAATAAATATCATATAAGACTAAAACAGGTTATTTAATTTTAAAAATTCTGAGAATTACAATTGATAATGCTACAAATAATGTTATATTTGCTAAATTGATAGAAGAGTGGGGTAAAAATCAAGCAATATCTTTTAGTATAATAGAAAATCATTTATGATATTTTGCATATATTATTAATTTAAGTGTACAAGAAGTTTCAAATATCTTAAGAAAAAATCTAACACAAGTAAGCTTATACTATATATACAGTATATAGTTTTTTATATTTACTAATTTATTTATATATAGTTATGCAAACTGGTTATAAAAATATAATCATCATCTCATCAGTTAGAAAAATTAAATGCTACTTGCAAAAATCAACAAATAGAAACTTTAAAACCTATTTTAAATATAGAAACTTGGTGAAATTCAACATATAATATGGTTGTATATGCTATATAGCTAAAAACAGTTATTTATTTATTTATTTTTTTTAATTTATAATCATGCTGCAATGGCATGTCTTTATTGAGATATTGAAAAATATCACAAAGTTTATTGACTTTCACAAAGCAATTAAATCATTATTGTACATTATTAATTAAAGAACTATACTACTTAAAAAATATAAAAAGTCTACTAAGCCAGTTTGGACTAAACAAAACTAAGTTTAAACTAGATACTTTAAATCAGATTTTGGGAACAATATTATGCTCTCCTAGTAGCTTGGTATTAGTCTCTAAGTCAACCAAGATCATTACCAACAGTTTATTATTATTGATTATCCTGAAAAATAATGTATTGCTAAAGTTGGCACTAGAAAAAAAGGAGAAAAGAAATACAATTCAAAGCCTTCCAAAAGATTCTTGCTCTATTTCATAGTTTCCTCTCGAAAAGGGTTTGCCTGATTTGGATATTTTCTAAGCTTTATAATGTTTAAGAAACTTAACCATTCCTGAAAATGACTTTAAGAAGAACATTTGAAAAACTTATTCTTTTGCTGATATATGAATTCACTTAATACTACTAGAACCAGTACCATATTACAGAAGAGTTTGCCTGACTGGGATAAAAAAATCTTTTCAAGAACTTTGCCTAACTGGGATAG
>CAJVPT010003218.1:0-15710 GCA_910592055.1 Acaulospora colombiana
TTAAATCTTTCTTTGGGAATTGTCCTTTTAAAAGCAATTCCACTTGGACACACCGGTCAAATATAAATTTGATCACACTATGTCTGAAACGGATCTATAGTTCCTTTTTCTTTTCTCTGGCTGTTTCACAAATACTGTTTAGAAGTTGAATAAATTCATCTATACTTTCTCCTTATAAGCCAGTAAAATTAGATCCTCGTAGGATTTTATGCTTTTTACATATACTGGCAAGTCTATTGGTCAATATTTTGATGAAGCATTTTCTTGTTGTCTCTAGCAATATTATGTGTCTTATGTTGCTTAGACTACAGTTCCATGGTTTTGGCTTGGATATCAGATAGATGTTACTTTCTTTTCATTTTCTTGGTATACAGCCCATCTTATTTATCTGATTAAATAGTTGTTTAAGAGCCTTTTTTCCTTGAGGGCCCAGATTTTTAAGCATTCCATAACTAATATGTGATAAACTGGATGCTTTCTTTTTAAGAAGGTTTCTTAATCTTGTCTCAATCTTTTCTATTGTAATTTCTTTTTGTAAAAGAGAATATCATACTAAATTTATCCAATCTTTTGATTGATATTCTCTTTTCTATTCAGAACTAAGGCTCTCATAATTAGTATTTCATTGCTTGAAAGCTTTTTGGTGATAGTCTTTAATTACTTGTTTGATTGTTTATAGGTTTGTAGCTATATATTATTCTTTATCTTGGTTTTTGATCTTAACTCAATCTAAGGTTATCTTGAGTTTTTTTTGATATAACAAAGAATATAACATTTGGTTTTAATTACTTTTAAGATCTTCATATCTGATTTCAAGTGCTTTGTTAATCTGGCTCTTGATATATAAACTCTCTTTCTTTTTACAGACTATTCTTAATGTGTATTCTATATTAGAAATATTTTTGAGTTGAACTTGAACTTTTTCTAAGGATTGAGAAGCTATAAGATCCCAATTCTCTGTTTTCTTGCATAGAAAATAAAATTTATTGATCATTTGTATAAGTTTGTTTCTAATGTTTGTATTTCAATTGTGATAAGTCTTTTTAGTAGATAGTGGACTCTATTAATCTTTTTATAAACTTTTTACTCTTATTTATTTACTGGTAAATCAAATTTTTTTTTTCTGATGTCAAATATATTCTTTTCTTTTTAAGAGTTCTATATGCACCTTTGACAAAATTTTTTTCAAGTTTCTGCCATGCCTGATTCAATTTTGTTTGAGTCTATATTGAGTTTTCAGAGTATGAGTGCAATCAGTCATATCTTATTATTTTGGTTTCAATCCATTGTTTAAATTTTTCCCATTGCATTGATGTTGAGTTGACAAGATCTAGGATTTTTTTTGCTTTATATTTTTTTTTGGTTTTGATACTGTTTATCTTTCAACAAGTTGTTATTTGTTAGTTTGATTAGAAAAAGAGTATAACTACTATTTGTAACTGATTCCATTAGAATATTTTTAAAATCATTTAGGTTTTCTTGTCTGATGTCAGTTGTGAATCAGATATAATCAATTCTACTATAAGCATAATTGTTAGACCATATGTATGTACTTTTGTTTTATTCACATATATTGTGGATATTAGTAAAGTGCAATCTTCTAAGAAGTTGAAGATACCAATTTCAACTTTTTTGTACTGTATTGCCTTCTTTTCAGATAGGGGTCAATCTGTTATTGAATTTAATACTGCATTAAAATCTCCAATAATAATGATCTTAAATTTCTGTTATTGTTTGTTTAGAATTCTTTTTTGTAGTATTTGTTGAAGTTATCTACTTTCTGACTTTACAGATGGTAAGTAAATTTGATATATACATAGTTTACATTTCTTTGAGAGAAAGTTTGCAACTATGATATAACCTTCTATTTTTTTGATCAACTCTAGTTTCTTTTTATATGTCTTATTTATAAGAAAACCCACACCTGATTCTTTATGTTTAATATCATTATAACTATAGAAGAATTTATATGTCTTTTGAAACTTAAAGGCATATTCTGCTACTTCTCTCCTTAGTTTTGTTTCACTAATACCCATAATTCCTATATCTAGTTCTTGTATCTTGTCATATAAATATTGTTGGTCCAGTATTATATTTATTCTTCTTATGTTGTGTGTCTCTATAGTTATGATTTCTTTCATAGTGGGTTGCAATATGTTATTTTGATATATTGCTTATTATTCAAGGTTCTTGTTAATAATATTTGTTTTGATTAACTTGATGAAGTTGTTTAGGTATTGTGTAATGATAGGGAGATTATTTGAAAAGAATATATTAGTTGTTAGATTATTGTCTTTGAAATTGTTTTTGGTTCAGGAAGTACTAGATACTTCTTGTGGATCTTATTCTTTACTGGTGTTTCCTATTTGGACTAATACAACTGTAGAAGTGATTAGCTTTTTTCTATCTTATAGATCCAGAATAGAATTAAGTCTTTTTTTCAATGTGACTCATTTTACTGTTTAGTTTATTTAAACTATATAGAATTTGTTGCAATAGGTTTTGTTATTCTTCAAATTTAGTGGTCACATTGTTGGTAATTTTGGAACTATGTATTCTATATCTTCTCTTCTGTGTATTGATTGATTCTTTATTGTTTCCTGTTACTAGTTGTTGATTGCATCTTTGTCTTGGCTTTCTTGTATTTATTCTATAGAATCTTGATTTTTTTTTTTCAAACTCTGTATCAAAGTTTTCTATGTCAAATCCAGAATCAGATTCTTCTATAGGGGTTTCTCTCTATATAGGCTTTCTATTAAATCTAATGTCTGTTTTACCCAAGTAATTATTATGTTTGTCTATACTGTATTCATCTGTTTCTTTGAGATGAATACTACTAATTCTATGTTTTACTTTTCTATGTTCTTCTTGTGATAAAATATTTACTTATTCAATGGTTGCATTTTATTGTTATATATCTATCTTGAAATATTCTTTAGCACTTCATATAAGTTTGTATCTATGTAAAAAGATATACTGTTGGAATGTTTTATTAAGATCTTCTGTTGTTGCAAAACATATAACTGCATATCATTTTCTTTTAAGTATATATGGGTTTCTGAGTATATAGCAAGCTTTTGTTTTGGTTTGTTTTAAAACATGTACTAATAAGTTTGTAAAAGCATTCCATATAGTCTTAAGAACTGGCTATTACACTCTTTATTGATTTTATCAACTTCTTGATTAATGAGTTCATATGTAGTGAAAATAGCCCTTATCACTTCTATTTTAATAGGAATCATCCATAGATCTTTTAGCTTATTGTTTCATTTATAAGGAGTGATTCATGCATTGATTCTTTATTGTGATCTTGAATAGTTGTATATATGGATATTTATGTGTTTTCTATATATTTATAAAGCTGCTTTGATTTCTTGTCATGTATAACTACAATCTATATCAATTAGGATTACAAATAGATCTTTATTCTCTTCTTCTATTTTTCCCCCGAAGATCTTTTTATTAGGTGGAAATTCTGATTCTTTCCATTTTTCCATACTTATGAGTATTATCATGAAGTTCTCACTCTCCTTTTTGTTGACTTTCTTCAAATAATTTAGAGTGTCTTCTTTTTTTTCTTCAAAAGGGAAGGTTGTTCAAGCATTATTATTGAGAAATTCTTTTGTACAAAGTTGAAGTTCCTTTGATAAGCTGAGAGCATTTTAGAGATATGCTATTCTTTCTTTTTCACTTTCTTCTGGTATTCTGAATATTAAGGTTCCCAGTTTGTATACTTCATTTTTGATAATGTGAAATAAATTAATACTAGTTGATTTTGATCTATTTTTAGTATTGTAGGATTATAGTTCTGAAATATTATCTCCTTTAACTTCTTCTTTAATTTCCTCCATTTCCAATTAATCCTCAATCTCTTTATTACCCATTTTTATTTTAACATTGTTAGGAACTTCAATTATGTATGTTGGTTGAATTTCAATTACTGCTTTTTTATTTGGTAGTTTTGTCAAACTTGAATATGAGTTGTTTGTAACTATGGTTTCTTGCTTTGTTTGTAACTATGGTTTCTTGCTTTGTTTAATGCTACCAATGTGTTTTTTCTTCTTGTTCTATAAGTTTTATATACTTATCTTTCAAGAAGGGAGCCAGCAAATCATCTTTTTTTCCTTGTCCTTGAGTCCATAAGTATAGGATATATTATCTTAAAATTGTAGCTTTAGTAAAAGTGGTGTGTTCAATATTGAGAATTTTAGCTATAATGCTATCTAGAATTGAGCATCTTGTAGGACTAGGGACTGGATTGGAGTTGTCTTATTGTATAGAGATTGTATTAAGGATTGTTTATATTTCCCATAGTTTTTTCTCTTGGCTATACTTATTTGATAAGTTGATCAGGATTTTTAGAATATGAATTTTACATTTTTTGTAATCTGTAGTAATCTTCATATTATTGACATTGTTATACTTGTCACGTATCACAAATTATTAGGTTTAATTTGTGTTTTGTTGTTTCTAATATGTAGTGAAGGATTGTTTATCCCTTGTTACTAATTTGATAATGTGAAAAAACCTTAAAGTTGTTGTATTATGAATTTAGATTATGTTTTGCATATTTGTTGTGATAATAATATTGTTGCTGTTGATCAGTTTGTTATAAACATGTGAAAATATGAGTATTGTTGATCTATTTATTATAAATACATAGATATGAACATGTGAAAATATAATTGTTGTTAATCTGTTTACTGTAAATACATAGATTATCTATAAATATTATTTATATGGACATATTTTTTTAATCTTGTTTTTCTTGAGGAAATATATATGTATATGTTCATGTAATGTTGTGTTTATTGAAATTTTGTTTATTGTGATATATGTACTTTTTTATTGTGTAGTCAATAAAGCTTGGATGTCCCTAGAATTTTATGGATATTTGAGTTTAGACTGATTTATCAGTCTGAATTATTGCTTATAAGGTTTCTTTTGATATCTAGAAAGGTGTTAATTTGCACTGGTCTGGCTGAAAGCTTTGTGAGGGTGATGTTGAACTTCTAAGAGCTTACTGTAATTCAGTTTTTATCTTTGTTTGTTCTTCCTAAAAAGAAAAATTTTGTGTAGAAGGGTTAGAAGTCTTTAGATACTTATCTGTTTCTATACTGTGACTAATTGTTTCTATAGCTTTTCTATAGTGTTTTTGTAAATGAATGGTCTTTGATGTTGGTTTTCTCTTGTTTTTTGAACTGACTTCTCTTTTTTCAAAAAATTATCAAAAAAAATTTTTTTCTAAAAAAATGGGGATTAGTGGAAAGAGTTTTTTTTTACTATAATATTATATATATATTATATAATTATAGTAAAAATAATATTCAATTTTAAGAATAAATTAAAAGAGTAAAACTCTTTTTGCTGATCCTCTGATCATATACAAAAAGATATTCACAAGAAATTTTATACTTCCTTGTTAATAAAGTCTTTATACTTTCATTAAAACAACTTGAAACTTGTCTTCATTTATCTCTCCTACCCTTCCTTACTTGTTTATAAACTTCTTTAAATAAAAACTTGAATCTTTAGTGGCCTGAAAAGACTCAATATGTACTTCCTCTATTAAAGACAAGAAGGTTTTAGGAAGTAAAAGGACTGACAAGTGGAGTGTTACCTTACAGAACTAGAAGCAACAAGAAATAGAGGTTTTGTTGACAGAAAAAGGCTTATTTTCTACCTTCTTACATACTGTTTTATATCCTCTTAAAGTGCTTACTAGTTTTTACAGTTTTCTTGGAGAATTTTGCTTATCTCAATTTGATTCTGAATTTTTGATAGTACAATGTCACCTAGTATCTGATTGGTTAATATGAAACACATTAATAGTTGAATTCAAACAAGCTTCTATTGGTTACCTTACATGTTCTGATGATGTCATTGATAATAGAAAAAGAAATCAAGAATATAAACTCCTCCACTTCTTCAAATGAAGTTTAACTGAAGTAAAGAAATCATGAAGCCATTAGAATGGGCACTAAATTCCCTAGGTGGTGAAAAGATAGTTATTTGTTCTAGTCAAGGCCTTCAACTTCCTATCATTCTGGTTAGACAAAATATGTGAAAGAGGTTATTTCCTTATCCTGGGTAGACTGTAAGATCGAAAAGCAGAGAAATGTAAAACACTGTCCTTCTCTAGGATTGAGAATGCATTTTCTCAAATGTTGTATAATGATATCACAATTAAGACTAACACCAGTAAAATTCCTTTAACTATGCATAACTGCTGAAAGATATTGGGAGTTACTCAACAAGACTAAAAAGTTATATAAGAACCTAGTGTCTACAATTAATCGTCTTTTTCTGCACAGATGGATACAAAATCAAGATCAAAAAAAAGGAAGTATTGAGCAAGACACTGGATTTAAGTAGGTGATAAGTACTTTAGATGGTTATAAAAAATAATCATGAGCATGGATGGATAAGTTCCTTAGATAATCAGAAAGAAGAAGGATATTTCAGAAGGGTTGACTCCTAATAAGAAGAGGTTTTCGGCAGAGGCTCTTTAGAGGACATGGAATACTTTTATTTTTTATTTTTTCTTTTCATTTTCATGTAACACAGTTATGCATTTTTAGATATTCTCTTTTCTTTTATTTTTTATTTTCCCTTTTATAGTTTCTCAAATTCAGTTTCTTGGAGGATAATAAGTAGTAACAACCTGCTAGCAATAATGGATAAGTTAAAAGGGTCTTCACTCAAAACTTAGTTCAAAGTGAAATATTGTTCTCAAGGTTGCATTTAGAGGCTGAAGCTCTTTTAGAATTGAAAGTCATTGATAAGTATATCAATATGAGTCTTTTAGTTTAGCTATGATACCATTGTCTTATATATCTCAATCAGTTTTCTTAATGATTAATAAACACATGGTACTGGCCTGACCATAGATTATAAAAAAAAAATATTCAATTTTAAAAATACAAACCTGTTAAAAAAATAAAACTCTTTTTGCTGATCCTTTACCCATATACAAAAAAGATGTTTGCAAGAAAAATTTTATTTTTTTACTAATAAAGTCTTAATATTATTTCTAAATCAACTTGAAGTTTACTTCAAGAGATACTTTTAAAGCTTCTTTATTGTTTATATTTATCTTCAAACAAAAACTAGACTTTTTGTTATCTAGAAAGATCAATAAACATCTTTTTTATTTAGGGCAAAAAAGTTTTGCAAGAAAGAAAAACTAATAATAGTGTAATACTTGAAATTTTTTATATTAAAGTATATCTATAAAGATTTTTAGCAGTGGGAGACATTAAATATCAAGCCATATTTTCAAAGTATCTGTTCACTGTATCTTCTCTCTTATAGTCATCCAAAATTTTTTAATTTTCTGAAGAATTTTGCCTATCTCAGTTTGACCCTGAATTTTAGGTAACACAATTTATTACAAAATATGATTGGTAAATATAAAACACACTAGTAGTGTTAAAGGCCAAAGAAGTCAAACAAAGTTCAGAATTTTCGCTGTGGCACGTGACCGATGATCGTGATATGACCGAAGTTTACATGAAACAATCAATTGCCAATTATCACTATATTCCTTGCAAGCTAGAAGAATGCGCGAACAATCCATTCGTGTCAAAAAGGTAAAAAACTATGAGCTGAGGTAATAGAAAATTAGCTGATCAAGAAGCAATTTATGCATGACATAATACTAGAATAGCCATAGTGATTATGTAAGAGCCCTATGTGTAAAAATGTATAAATGTAACTTCCTTCAATGACTTAATAAAATAACAAATCTTAAGATGAATCTTTTGGATAGATTGTTATAACAATAAAGTTATAAGTAGTTTTAGAGAAAGCTATCTTGAGACTCGTCCAAATCTTTTTATGCCTCTGCCTTAATTTGTGTTTTGTGTATATAATAGAAGGATAGACTCTTCTATCCATAGGTTACATGAGCTTTTGGTCATTAGCGACAGACTTGCCGATTAGCCTGCTACATTAGATAATAAAAAGGTAATTATTTATTTAAGCTGAAGTTTTTAACTTCTTATTATTCTAGTCAGACTAAGTACATAGAGTAAATTATTTTCTTATCCCAGTCAGGTAATAAGACTGAAAAGTAGAAAACTATGAATCACTATTCTTTTCTAGAATTTTTTTTTTTTTTTAAATACTGGCTCAGCCTTGTTTTATTTGTATTTATGTAACATCATTATATAGAATTTTTTAAGATATACTACCATTCTACTACCAAACAAAACTCAATAGAAATAACCTCTCTTTGGAGGAACTCACCTTGTGGCTTGTTGCCACTCCTTTAGTGGGAGCTAACCTGCCAAGGCTGAACTAGTGCTAAAATAAATTTCGAGGATATAAAAATTATCTATTGCATTTGCTATCCATTGTGTTAGAAATTCATTGACCAGGTAGGTGAACTGGTCTTTTATGAATTGTTCTCTTTGTGTGAAGAGTGGATCTTCTTCTTTGGTTTCATATCTGAACTTTTTTCCTTTTGTTTCGTGATACTATTTTGTATTTTCCATTCTTGAAAGGCCTCGCATCTTTTTGTCCATATTTGATGAAGGTATTTAATGATTTTTGTGCAGATTAGAGAGATACAGCTCTTTCTAATTATTTGGTCTGGAATTATTCTTTTGATGTTATCTGTTAGTTCTTTAAAGAAAACTCCTTTTATACTTGCTATTAGATATTCCTTATATCTTAGGTTAATATTGTTTTTCATTTGATCTATGACTTTTGAACTTTTGATTTTGTCTGCATATGTTTCCATCATTCGATTATTGTATTGATAATGAATATCTCAGTGTTTTGTCTGGTCTGTAGGCATATAAAGGGGTGTGTGTTGGTTTCAGATTCTTTGCATATTAGGCAGTCCTTGTTTTGGTATAGTAATGGAGCTCTTGTGTGTAGTTTGCTTTTGATCGGTAGCTCCTCATTTCATATGCTGAGGCAGAATTTCCTTAACTTTTGGTCCTCCCAGGATGTGTGGTGATCGCTTATTTTAGTGGATTGCAAGTATGTTATGGTTGTGTGCCAATCTGTTTCTTTGATGATTCTATTACTGAAGTTGAATCTTGTTCTGTTTAAGAGTCTCCATTTTGCAAGATATATAGCACTTGTGAGCTTTTTTGTGATCATTTTTATGGGGACTTCAGTGGGAATGTTGTTCTATTGGAGAATTATTCCAATGCTTTGGTTATGTATTACTGCTATCTCAATTTCTTTTTTCTCTGGTGTCATACCTTTCCGTTTCATTATGTTCAATCCCTAAGTGGCCCTTGACTTTGAATAGTGATAATTTTATTTTATTTTCTTTTCACCATTCTGAGATTTATAATAGTAAGTTATAGTTCCTTTGTGTCTTTATGGTCTTTTCAGTGCTTTCTTTTTGTGTTTTTAAGATCCCATTGATTGCTGCTTGGCTGTCAGTATATACTGTATGTTTGCAGTGCTATGTTCAGGTAGGGTAGTGAGAGCTGTTAGAATAGCTGCTATTTCTGCCCTGGTAGATGAGGAGTGCCAGGTTATTTGTCCTTGGAAAGTGTATGTCTTCTGGTCTGGAGTGTTGATAATTCATTCCAATCTCATATAATTTTTGTTTCTGATTTTGGTTAGGGAGCCATCTGTGTAAATGTCGAAGATTGCGTAATTGTTTAATTCCTCTTTAATCGTTTTTAAAGTATCTAGACTATCTGTGGAGCTTTTTATTATTTTGGTTAACTTTGCTAGGCTTCTTTGCAGCCTAGTTGAAACTATAATTTCAGTTTTAACTTCTTGTGAATTTGTGTTGTCTTGTGTAGTATGTTCCAGGAAAGTGGTGATCAGGGAGTTGGGGAATATCTTATTTCTCCAACAGAGTTTTCTGTTTATAGTGTTGATTTTGTTAGTTGAGATTTTGCTTTTTTGAACTGGTATGGTGATTGAACATTATTTTGTGGTTGTAAAGCTGCATTCGTTGATATTGTCTTCAAGTAAGTTGATGTTACAACTGAGACATGCCTCCAAGGGAGAGCTTTCTGGTTTCTGGATATAGTGTCTATATTGTATTATGTGTTGATCAATTCTTTGTTGTTTTTTCTTAATGACTGCATTGCCTTCCTTGGTAGTATAGATCCAATGTGGTTTAGTGGTTGAGGCCACATCTTTTATTAACATATATACTGTACAGATTTTGCAGATACATCGGGCCTTCCTCCTTGGAGTTACAATTGAGGGATCTGTACAAATCCTTATTATATATTTGTCAATAAGTAATTACACATTTTTTGAAGTAAACCTATCTATATGAGTAGCTATATCTATTCTACTTCTATATATAACTACTATCTATTTGAAAAGATGTGCGATTCCTTCTTAATTTTTTCCAGAACAATTTTATTTATATTAAGAGTAGTCTGGTTATCAGGCCATCGAATTTTCTTTATCCTGGACTTTTCGGATTTCTTAGTCCTTCGAAGTGGTCTGTGGATTTCTCCTTCCACCAAGGCCTCCCAATAGTCAAGTTTGTGAAACCTGGTACAGCTACATACTTGAATTCTTGAACAGATGCCTCAACACCAAGGCAGGGAACCGAGGCTTTCTTCAGTTGATTTACCATTTCTTCCTTCAGCAATATGCTACTGGTTCAATATCTACTCTTCTTATTATCAGTTTTCTTCCGGTAACGTAGTTGTGTCAGGATAATCCTACTCAATTTCAGACATTCAACCATATCACAATCTTTATATAGACCATTCTGTAACTACATTGGAAATTCCATTTAATTGGTGATCAGAGCTATTTTCGGAAATATCGATTAGTTTACAGTTACGTCAATGGGATAGATCTACCAGCATTAGAAGTTGCCCCCTAGAGGATTTGATCTAGTGACCTTGTGATATGACCTACGGAGTGCTAACCACTGCACTACAGACCCATAGGTCTTTTTCTAGAATTAAAAATGTATTTTTTCAGATGTTGTATAATGATATCATAGTCAATGAGAATCCCTATCACTCTTTTGATACTCTTTCACCTAATAATGTGTTCTTAAAATATTTAATATATAAAATTTCATAGATCATTTATGTTCCTTTTTGAAAAACAAAATTTATAGCCCTTTACTTTAATAGGGACAAAAATTAGGAAATGCTATAAATTAATTATTTGGATAATAAAAAACAATTGTGAATAATTTTTTTATAAATATTAATTTAAAAATTTTAATGTTTCTTACTAAGGGACATTTGACTTTTATTTCTATCTTCTCTTTTAAGGATCCATCTTTACTTTCACTATTGTGAAACAAAAAGATACTTGGAAAATAACTTTTTGGGCAATAGAAGATATATACTAGTAAAATTTCTTTAACTAAACATGAATGCTAGAAGATATTGGTAATTACACAATATGACTAAAAGTTTATATAAGAACTTGGGTCCGCTATAAACTATTAAGATCTATATGAGTAAATAAAAGACTTACAGATCTGCAATGCAGTGGTTAGTACTCCGTAGATCATATCACAAGGTCACTAGATCAAATCCTTCAGGGGGCAACTTCTGATACTGGTAGATCTATCCCATTAATGTAACTATAAACTAACCGATACTTCTGAATATAGTTCTAATCACCGGTCAAATGGGATTTCTGATGTGGTCACAGGACGGTCTATATAAAGATTGTGATATGGTTGAATATCTGAAATCGGATAGAATTATCCTGACACAACTACATTACCAGAAGAAAACTGGTAATAAAAAGAGTAGATATTGAACCGGTAGCATACCGCTGAAAGAAGAAATGGTAAATCAACTGAAGAAAACCCCAGTTTCCTGCCTTGATGTTGAGACATCTGTTTAAGAATTCAAGTATGTGGCTGTGCCAGGTTTCACAAACTTGACTATCGGGAGGCCTTGGTGGGAGGAGAAATCCGCAGACCACTCCAAAGGACTAAGAAATTCAAAAAGTCCAGGATAAAAAAAATTTGATAGCCTGATAACCAGACTACTCTTAATATAAATAAAATTGTTCAAAAAAAAATTAAGAAGGAATCGCACATCTTTCCAAATAGGTAGTAGTTATATATAGAAGTAGAATAGATATAGCTACTCATATAAATAGGTTTACTTCAAAAATGTATAATTACTTGTTGACAAATATGTAATAAGGGTTTGTATAGATCCTTCAATTGTGACTTCGGGAAGAAATGCTCGATATATCTGCAAAATCTGTACAGCATATATGTTAATAAAAGATATGGCTATACAAGGCCATACTCCAGCCTGATACTATACCTTGAAAGAAAGACTCATCAAATGGATTACAGATGAATACTCGCAACAGCCCACAACTAACCCTTTCTTACAGTGTACCAGATTAACTGACCAAAATATAGCATGACCACACTGGATCAGCACAAAGTTGAACAACCAAGCTATCATAGGAAGAAAACAATAAAAAGTTAATGTTTAAGTTACAGAATACAGACATTACAACAGAATCAACAACCAGTTCCCTCTAGTTGAATGTACAGGCTGTGATATCAACAACCATAATCAAAACCTTTATCCTTGTACCTTTTTAACAAGCCAACAAAACTCAATTTGCATCCCAGTTCACAACAGCAGAGTAACCACTCACGACATTCCCAATATTGAGAACAGCACACTTAGGTACAGAGTATCCCCCAATTCAATCCAAACTACATTGAACTTGATAGGCTATCCAGATATGGAACCAACAAACAACCAGGTTGAAATCCTTATACTGACAATACAAAACACCAATTAACTCCTAAACAAACTCTTTGACATCGATAGCAGTATGACAAGTAAACTATCGGAAATAGTCAGTAAAATTCAAGACAACATGATTTTTGAAATATATACAGATGGATCACTAAAAGAACATAACAAAAAATAGCTCTTGGGAATAAGTTTCAAAATCATCACACATGAGGGAAAAGAGTTTACATTTCAAGCCCAAACAACTTCACACCCATCTTTAACTTGTG
Organism: Acaulospora colombiana; assembly: GCA_910592055.1. Taxonomy (NCBI): domain Eukaryota; kingdom Fungi; phylum Glomeromycota; class Glomeromycetes; order Diversisporales; family Acaulosporaceae; genus Acaulospora; species Acaulospora colombiana. The sequence goes on from CAJVPT010003218.1 coordinate 12,971, forward strand.
CAGAAATAATGGCAATACTGATAGCACTAAGCATTTTCCCATAGTTTAGTTATGCAAAAATTCATACAGACAGCAATGCAGCTATAAATAGTATCAACAATATACTGAACACAACTCTCATCAAAGCTCTCAGAAAACAAAAGAACTTTAATCTCTTGCAATAAATAAAAGACAACTGTGGAAAAAATAATATAAAAATAAAGTTAAAAAAGGTAAAAGCCCACTCTGGAATAGAACAATGAAGATGCAGATAAACTGGCAAGCATTGACTCTAGATACGGTATGATCCCAAACAATAAACTGATAACCGCACACACTATAACAAACCCAAAACTGACCCTTATTCCTCAATGAGACCACCAAATGATGGACATCCCAATCAAAACAATAATCAAACGCATCACAAAATCAATATATCTAGCGAATTGGAGACTCCTAAATTGCATCAGAAGCAACTTTGACAATCCCATGATCAAGAAAATCCACTGGCCATCAACTATAGACAACCTACAACCAACTAAAATAAATAACCACCAAACCAGCTAGCCCAATCAACAGCAAAGAAGATTCAGACTACTACTATGGAATGAAGAACTACTTACCAAAGCCAAACTTTTCAGCAGAATACCCAAATTGTATAGAGATGACAAATGTATAAAATTGATCAAAGAAAATCCAATATACACCCATTTGTTTGTCAATTATATCGACACACAATAGGCAATTTCCTCATTGCAACCATAACCAAGACTGTAAAAAAATATAGTGAACACAACAAAACCAAAGATACACTGTCAAAGTACTCAATCAATATTACTCTACATTACAAACGATATCTAGAAATTGCTATTTGAGGAGGCATTCTAAAAGAAACAACAAAGTTGATAAATGAGTTAATCCCTAATCGAAATACAAGAAAAGCATGTCTCTAAGAACTCACTCAAAAGATTATCTAATATTTACAAGAAATATGACACAATAGATGTGAAGACTTTCATAACTGGAAAAAACAACAAGGCATCATAAAAGCCATGGAAAAGCAATATAAATACAGTTTTGCTACATTAGATCCATGGGTAGAAGAAAGAGAGAAATATATAAAAGAACAATTTACTAGTCTAGTCAACAAATATATTTATAATAGTATTAGATCGATCCAACTCCTCATCATTTATTGGAAATTTTGTATAGTGCTAGCCCAGCCTTGGCAGGTTAGTTCCTCTTAAAGGGTGGCAACAAGCCATGAGGTAGGTTTCTCCTTATTAAGCTTTATTTGGTAAACAAATATAGTCATAGCATAGACATATATAACTTTCTACTAAATTCAAATAAAGCAAGGCTGAGCTAGCAAAAAAAAAAAATATGGATAAATAAAAAATCAATATTAAAAGAAAGAAAGCAATAAGCAAAATGCTGAATCTAAGTAGTTGATAAGTATTTCAAATGATTACAAAAAAATAATCAAGATCATAAATGGATAAGTTTCTTAAATAATTAGGAAAAAGAAGAATATTTCAAAAAAATTGCTTCCTAATAAGAAGAGGTTTTTAGCAAAGGTTCTTTGAAGGATATGGGGCACTTTTATTTTTCTTTTTTCTTTTTCTCTTCATATATATATATTTGTATATTTTTAGATATTTCCTTTCTTTTATTTTTTCTTTTCCCTATTGTAGTTTTTAGAAATCAGTTCTTTTGAAATAATTAGTGGTAACAACCTGCTGGCAATAATGAATAAATTAGAAGAATCTTTACTCAAAACTTATTTCAGAGAAAAATATTATTTCCAAGGTTATACTTAAAGACTTGAAGCTTATTTAAGAATTGAAAGCTTATAATGAGTGAGTCAGTATGAAATTTAGTTTAGCCATGATATATTTTTTCAATATATTACAGACAGTTTTATTATTTATAATTAATAAATTCATCATGCTGACTTGACTATAGGATATAAAAAAAAAATTATTATATAATATATATATACTGTATATATATTTTTTTTTTTAACCCGCAATCATGCCACAATAGCTTGTCTTTATTGAAAAATTGAAGTAAATCTATAATATTTTACAGATTTTCACAACATGATTAACTCGTCTTTATACAAAAATACTCTAAGTCAGATTTTGAGAACAATATTACACTTCCCCAATAGATTGGTAATAACCTCTATCTATTAGGATCATTGCTAACAGTTTGTCACTGTTGATTGCCCAAAAACCAATGAATTGCTAAGTTAAAAAGAAGAAAGAGAAAAAATGATTGGGAAAAAGGGACAATTCAAGGCCCACCAAAAAAATCCAAAAATAAAAACAATCTCTTCTCAAAAGAGATCTGCCTGATTGGGATAGTCTTCTTGCTTTACTTAAACCTTAGAAGAAATCTTCTTTTTTACCACCTGTGGCATCGGACAAGTCAATCCAACTGGTCTTTCATTTAAGTGGACACCGGATTGGGATATTTCAAGAAAAGCATTTAGACCCCAGCTTTTTTCCATTAAAGCTTTGTCACTACTTGAGGAACTTAGGTAAAAGATGGGAGTTTGCAATCCACATTATCCATCGCTTGGTCTTTTGGTATCATGAAAGTCTTCATTAAGGGACTTGAGCTTTTTGGGGGCATCTGTTTCTGGAACATTCTTTTCAATTACCAATGACATTATCAGAACATGTGAATGTAATCAATAGGAGCTTGATTATATTTTAAAACCAATATGTTTCATAGTATCCAATCAGCTTTGATA